>JAPXFY010000023.1:57223063-57228063 GCA_030674185.1 Monoplex corrugatus
TCCCGAGTTCCAGGCGACTAGGAGTGGAAGAAAAACGAGCTGCTGTTTACTAGGTTTTCTTGCCTGCGTTATTATTTTTTTCTCTCTCTCTCTCTCTCTCTTTCTGTCCTTTTCTGTCCTGCCCCCGCTTCCCCTTCCCCCCAAAACAATAACAATAACAACAAAACAAAACCAGCAAACAAACAGGGAGGGGGGTGTTACCCTTTTTTTCTTTATCTTTTGTTTTTGTCCTCTGTTTTCCCATTTTCTTTCCTTTTCTCCCTCCCCCCCCCCCAACCCCTTTCTTTTCCCTTTAGTTTCCCTTTTCATGTTTTCCATTTTTTTCTTTTTTTTTTTTTTTTCCTTTTCCTTTTTACCTTTTTCTTTCCATTTTCATATTTTTCCTTTTCCCCCCTTTTTAGTTTCCTTTGTTTTTCCCTTTTACATTTTTCTTTCCTTTTTTTTTTCTTTTCTATTTTTCCCTTTTCTATTTCTTTTCCTTTCTATTTCTCTATTCTTTTTCTTTTCATTTATTATTTGTCCCGTTTCTCTCTCTCTCTCTCTCTCTCTCTCTCTCTCTCTTTTTTTTTTTTTGTTGTTGTTGTTTTTTTCTCCTCCCCACAATTTTTCCGTTTTTTTTCCTTTTTTTTCTTTGTCGCCCCCCCCCCCCCCCCCCTCCCTTTTTTTCTTTTTTTGTTTTTGTTTTTTTTTTGCTCCATCTTCCACACCTCTCCTGTTCAACTCATTCGCACACACACCGCTCATTTCGCCTCTCCAACACACTTCCAAACCATAAAGCGTATAAGTACGCTCTATGTTCCAAACCCGAAGTAAAAACCAAGACATCAGCCGATGAAGGGCCACAAAATCTGGGACAAGTTTTCACAAAGCTTTGACAACGATGATGATGATGATGATGATGACACCCGGACTGTCCTTCGTTGGACATCAGAAGGAAGACGAAAAAGAAGACGACCCAAAAAGAAGAACACCTGACGAACAACAGAAGGAGACATCGACGCCCTGAGATACTTTATACGGAGGCTGGCCCAGAATAGACAGTAGTGGACGTTATTGTTATTGTTATTGTTATTGTTATTGTTTAAAGCCTAGCCGACTACGTAGAGCCATATCAGGGCTACAAAACATACAAAACTTCAACAGGAAAAAGAAAAAAGAACATTAAGTACACCAATCAATGCATTCGCGTACATGATCTAAGGACCACTCCGTCCAATTTATCGCTCAGGGGATTTAGAGAACACAACTGAATACAAATTTAAGTATACCTACGAACACCAAAACATCTATAAAAACGAGCATAAATTATCTGAAAACTGCTTCCGTATATTTCACTTCCTAGAGCCAAAAATGCATTTAATACATGTACCCAATTATCAATCCTAAGAGAAAGTACATAAGACTTTATCAAACACATACAGGTGAATGGACCAGCAAGGCAGAAAATGATAGGAAGAAATGACAGAAAGCAAAGGAACAAGGCAGAAACAAAGAGATGACAGAAAAGAGGAAATTTCTAGCACATATTTTGGGGATACTTTTTATACTGAAAGAGCCCCCGGCATTCCTACAGTGGGGGGGGGGGTGGTAGGGGGGTCTCGAGTTTAATCCTAGCAAGCAACACAAACGTTGACCTGTTCCTTGCCCATCTCAATGCTCCAACCAATCTGTTGGTGTCTGCTTACTGTGTCACAGAACCTCAACCTCCCTCCTCTCCATTTTTAACACATTGCTAGCGCACAGGTTCTGCCCGGGCTGAAAACAAAAATCTGCCAGATATTTACTGTGGAGCGCGTGTGGATATGTCCGAGCACGATGAATCGCTCGTGAACAACATGTATCTATGTATAATCTGTGAAAGTCATTGATGACTGGTGTAAATGAACTCTTTGTTCTACAGATCGATACATGTAAATGTGATTATCCACCCACTCTTTAGATAGACAATGAACCCTCTCTCTCTCTCTCTCTCCCCCTCCCCCCCCCCGCGATGTGTGTGTGTGTGTGTGTGTGTGTGTGTGTGTGTGTGTGTGTGTGTGTGCGCTGCCCGCGCGCGCGTGCGCGTGTGTGTACGGGTGCACATGCGTGAAGAACAGTTAAAACAAAATATGTCCATAAAATAAAACAAAATATGTCACATAAAATTCTTAACTGTACTTTTATGGCGGTACTTATATCTGCTCATATAGGTCTGTGTTAATGACAGTTGCCGATACAAAAACGCCTTTACCGTCACCTCTTCAATTTTGTTTTATTTTATTTATTTTTAGCTATCTATTTTGATGAAGAAGTTGTAAAAAAGATAGATTAACAACGATGTAAAATATCTATGTGGTTGCCTAGTGAGAGAGAAAAAGAATTCCAGTTTTTCCTAATACTAGGAATTATGAGCGTTAGAGAAAATAAAGCTTTTTCAGAAGAGAGAAGGCTTTGAGTGCAGGATGCTCTCAGAACTTCAAATTTTGTTAACTTCAAACTTTAAGAACATGAGGTTTTCGGAACAAGAGATTTTGAGAACATGGAAATTTATGAATACGACGCTTTGAGAACAAGAGACTTTGAGAAAACAAGGTTTTAAGAGCATGAAACTTTGAGAAAATGAGGTTTCAAGAACATGAGATTTTGAACGTCAGACTCAAAGGAAATCAAGTTTTGAGAACATCAGGATTGGCTTTGAGAACAAGAAGGTTTTCAGAAAACAAGGGTTTTTTCTAGGATATCAGGCTTTCAGAACATGAAGCTTTGAGAACATGACGATTTATAAACATGAGCCTTTTGAAAACATCAAAGTTGTGAACATAAAGTTTGAGAACATAAGACTTTCAAAACATAAATCTTTGAGAAACATCAGACTTTGAGACATAAAGCTTTGAGAACAAAAAGCTCTGACAATTTCACACTTTGAGAATATAATGTGTTGAGTACATCACATTTTGATAAAATAATGCGATAAGAATATTAGGGTTTAACAGAATACAACTTTGAGAAAATTAAGCCTTAAGAACATCAAAGTTTAGGACACTGAGTTTTGGGCGAAAAGCCAGCCTAACTTTGATAATATAAAAATGACCTGGAAACATTTATTGTTAAGCCATGAAGACAGTTTCCTTTTTACGACGTCTTCAAAGATAGCGACTTGAAAGTATAGATCATGCCGCTTACATGTATGGCCTTTGCTGTCAATTGAATTACAAGGAACGTGGTTCTTAACGTCTACACTTTGATAAATTATGAAATGAAATTACTGTTTAGGGCTGCATTGTAAAAATCGGTAAAAGATTGTTTAATAGAAAAAGCAGGAGGGGAAGAATTGTACTCAATTACTCTTTTCTTTGGCCTATGGTTGGAAACAAAAAGCATGACTCTTTTTGCCCGATCAAGCGTCTATTCAAACTGTTTAAAATCCATGAAGAGCTGAGACATTTCCCAGGCGTCAACAACGTAAAACTACATCAGCAAGATGCACGGAAAGAAGAGAAACACAAAACAGTTCAGAACAGTTTTCTAGTGTTTCGACCGTTTCGGGGTCTTCCTCTTGCGAACTCGAAGGACTAAATCACACAAATTAAATCACCTCCGCATTTTTTTTGGTGTTGATGACTGCAAATGCGTTTTGGAGAGGGCATTTACAAGGGACATACACAACGCTCTATTTTCTGCGATGCTCCGGAGTCGTCCCTAGTGGAACGTTCAAAAGTATATAAGAGCCGTCTATTATTTCCCACCTCAGAACTGATCACGGCGAATTCGATTACAAGCAAAATGTAAAGTTTGGCTGGAGTCAACAGGCTGACGATACTGGTTTCAATTTTCACTTTCCCCCTTACTGTAATTTCTTCTTTTGAAACTGGAAATGGGAACTCAGTGTGTTTCCCCCCGAGGGAAATACATCACCGCCATGGGGGGGGGGGGGGGGGAGGGGGAAAGCGTTGAATGTCTTGAGCGCTAATTCCTGAAGTAGCCATCTCATTTAGATGCCATTAACACGAGTAGCTCACAGCAGTAGGACCATTCCCCCGTCAATTTCGCCATAATTCCACGCCATAAAGCTCCCCTTCAGCACTCATAACTTCAATGGGCTGCCCCTCTTTCAGACCATGGGGGCTACACGAAACAGCCTCGTTTTGACTGATCGTCAGCGATTTGGCCTCGTTTCAAGGCGTGTTTCCGTCGATAACCGGAAAGAGCTTCTCGGCAGGGGGTGGGAGTATAGAAATTGCGGATCGGCAGTCGGAATGAAGCGCAGACGAAGTAAATTTGCAGTTCTTGCGCTATCGGGGCTGCAGAAGCGAAGATTGCAGCTCTCCTGCCGTTAGTTCAAGACCAAGCTCAGCTGGTCCCGGCAGGGGTCAGCCATTAATACCGTTGTTGCTTTTGAAGAGTGAAAAATGGGCTCCCAAGTCATTTTCTGAATTTTTTTTTTCTTTTTTTTTTTTTTTCCTTTTTAAAATATCACGCTTCTCTCTTGATGAGAGGGAAGAAGAGGAGAGGTATGAGAGAGGAGAGTGGGGAGAGATGTCAGAGTAGGCGTATGGGGTGGGTGGGTGTGTGGGTGGGAGGAGAGGAGAGGGGGTGAAGAGAAGGCGCCTGCAAGCACATTTCAGTGGAATGTTGGAAGACACTTGTATGTTTTTTTGTGCGTAGCGTAACCAGACCCGTACAAGGGCAGGCATGTGGTGGGAAATGGCCACGATGTTTCTATTGCGATTTAGTCCATGAAACAAAGCCACTACAAATGTCCTCCCCCCCTCCCCCCCTCTCTCTCTGTCTCTCTCTCTCTTCTTACCTACTCCCCGCCCATTCCCACTACCCCCCTCAACCCCCCCCCCCCCCCCCATCTGTTGTCTCAATTAATCTGAGCGGTTGACATGAGTTGTTTATTGTGAGGTTTATTTTCATTATGCACTGTTGTCATAATGCTTTTTATCGAGTGTGTGTGGTGTGGTGTGGTGTGGTGTGGTGTGGTGTGGTGTGGTGTGGTGTGGTGTGGTGTGGTGTGG
>JAPXFY010000023.1:57235563-57238063 GCA_030674185.1 Monoplex corrugatus
AGATGAACCATAACACATACAGTGTCAAAGACGGTATGAAATTAAAAAAAGACAACAAAAGCAGATGAACCATAACACATACAGTGTCAAAGACGGTATGAAAACAATTTATAACGAAATTCTGACTTTTTACAAGTCAGCTGGTCGAGCGCTTGTCACGGGACCTACCAACGTGCAGAGCTCAATAACGTTGCTGTTTCGTTCTTTTCAAATCCAAGTCAAAGTAACTATCCGCGTGCAAAGCAACCAGGAACCAGAAAGACTAGACACAAAAATACAAACCGAACGCGTATCTTTAACCCCTTTGACTCCGGCAGACTGTCCACCAGCTTCGTGCAGTCTCAATCATGCCAGCAAATCAAAACCGTAACCCTTTGACTCCCTCACCCTATCCACCAACTTCCTGCATTCTCAATCATGCTAGCAAAGCAAAAACTTAACCCTCTGACTCCCTCACACTATCCACCAGCAGCTTCCTGCGTAAGTTTTTGCAGTTGGTGGATAGGGTGCGGGAGTCAAAGAATTCATAACAAAACAGGACAGGCGTAAATTTTCGGCCCAACTGTCCTTTCTCAAGCGTACACGACAGACAAGAAAAAAAAAATAAAAACAAATACACAACATTCAGCGGGGGAAAAATAGCAAGATTTCCCTTATGTCTCGTACAGCAGGAGAAAAGGACTGACTTCATGAAAGTCTTGTTGTTTTAAGTTTCTCCTGCCCCTGACCGTGAAACATAAGGAAAGTCTGGCTGTTTTCCCCCTATACTGTCTGTATTTCTTGTCAGTTGCCTTTAGTGTACGCTTGACAGAGGCCATTTAGCAAAAAAAATAATAAAACAAAAAAAAGAAAGAAAGAAAGAAAAAAAAACAGAAAAAAGGTGCGCATGTCTTGTTTTGTTTCTTTAAATGCGCGATTTTCATTAAACTTATGTGTAGTTCCAGGAGGAAAAACAAGCGAACTTCTTGAGACTTAAAATTTGCCTATATTCGGATAGGATGTGCTTGCGGCAACAAGGGACAGATGCATATGGAGGGCCATGATCCCCAACGCCATGTGGCAAGGCACTTGATCATGATGATGAATCGGATAGCTAAGTGGTTAAGACATCCGTCACAAGGGTGACTTTGCCTTGAAAAACCTGACCATCTAGGATACGCGGGTTCGATTCCAGGAGGAAGACAAATTTCTGTAACAAAAAAAAAATGACGACAGCAGAGGGGTATCCAGGAGCCATGACCTGGATGCGGCCCGGCCCCCTTAGAGAGTCAGAAGTTAAGGGCCGAAACACTTGCTTGACGGGGGTTTCTCTTCTGAGGACCTTCTGCTGTCCCATTCTCTCCAGAGTATCTTACCACTGTCGCGTTTTCGATTAAATTTTTGTGTTATTCCGTTTTCATATTTTTTTTCTTATTTATGTTCAGCGTTCCGATTTTCATTTTTCTCAAGAGAGAGAGAGAGAGAGAGAGAGAGAGAGAGAGAGAGAGAGAGAGAGAGAGAGAGAAAGAGAAGCAGATAACAAACAGAGGCAGAGACAGATAGACAGAGACAGACGGACAGACAGACAGACAGACAGACAAACACAGACAGACAGACAGAGAGAGACACACACAGAGAGAAACACATATGTGCCAAGATTGATTTTTCAGTTTGAGATGCCAATCTACCTGTTTACATCTGTGCCCAGCCCCCACTCCCATTCCCCTCCCCCACTCGCCCCCCCCCCTCTCCTCCTGCTGTTAGTCGCAGCGTCTGTGAGCGCGGGGTGGCAGTGTGTGTAACTTGCGCGGTATCGGTAAAAAGAATTGTGATTTACGATCCGAAATGAAAGATGGAAGGCGGAAAGGGATTACATTTGACCGAATAAATAAAATAGCCAAGGACATAAACGTGTGCAAAACGAAACTCCATGGTGAGGGAAAGAGACGACGGGGGGGTGGGGGGTGGAGGGTGGAGGAGGGAGATAAACGAAGAGTCGGGGAAGGGAGGGAGGAGAAGGAGAAAAGAGGGGGAGAGGGAAAGAGGAGGAGAGAGAGAGGAGGGAGGGGAGAGAGAGAGGGAGGGAGAAAGAGGGAGAGAGAATGGGGTGGAGACAGACAGACAGAGATACAGAAATGGAGGGAGGGAGGGAGGGAGAAATGGTGAGATCGGGGGAGAGAGAGGGAGAGAGAGGGGGGGAAGAGAGAGAAAAAGAGGGAGAAAGAGAGGGAGAGAGAGAGTGGATACAGACAGACAGACAGACAGACAGAGAGGTGGGAGGGAGAGAGACAGAGAGAGAGAGAGAGAGAGAGAAAGAGGGAGAGAAAGAGGGAGAGAAAGAGGAGGAGAAAGACAGGGAGAGTAGGGTGGAGACAGACAGACAGACAGAGAGACAGACAAGGAGGGAGGAAGGAATGGCGAAAGAGAAGAGGAGAGACAAGAAGATAGAATGCAATGAAACTACAACCCTTCGACTCCCGCACCCTGTCCACCAGCATCCTGCTCTGTCAACCGTGCTAGC
>JAPXFY010000023.1:57243063-57258063 GCA_030674185.1 Monoplex corrugatus
CTAATAAATCAAGGGTGAAGATTAAACTTGTAATTCGAATGTCAAGGGACAGAACGTAGTAAAAAGTCATGTCTAGTTCACGCATTTTGTACACACAAACCAACGCATACACACGGTCTTTCTTCGAACTGAAATCTCTCTCTCTCTCTTCTCTCTCTCTCTCTCCTCTCTCTCTTTTCACACACACACCAACATACACTACTCTCTTCTTCCTCTCTCTCTCTCTCTCTCTCTCTCTCTTTGTGTATATATGTTTACGGGAAATGTGCTCTAAGATAAGATTAACAATCAACAACAGAATAAACTGCATTTACCATAAGCAACTTCCCCGATTTTAGATGCCTTAAGCAGAACAAACCGAAAGTCTTAGTACAATCAAAACGAGTTGAACACATCGACAAGCACAATTTTGACATATTTGAGCAATCTATTAAATATCATACTTTAGAGTTCTGGTGAACAGAGAGAGAGAGACAGACAGACAGACAGAGAATGGCAGAGACAGAGACAGACCGAAAGAGAGAAGAAGAAGAAGAAACAGAGAGGGACGTACGCAAAGGGAGAGAGAGAGACAGACAGACAGACAGACAGACAGAGAGAGACAGACAGACAGAGACACAGAGGCAGACAGACAGACAGGCAAACAGCCAGACAGTCAGTCAGACAGACAGACAGACAGACAAAGGCCATCCATATCCCAACACAAACACACCCAATTTCTAATAAGCCACGTTCCCAACACCACACCACCCTACCCCCTACCCCGCACACACACACACACACAGAGGCAACACACACACACGCACACACACAGACAACACACACACACACACACACATACAATCACAACACACACGCACACACAAACACACAACACACAAACAAACAAACACACACACACACACAAACAACACACACACATCCTCTCTCTCTCTCTCTCTCTCTCTCTCTCTCTCTCTCTCTCTCTCTCTCTCTCTCTCGCAATTCCAAACACAGAGAAGAAAAAAACCGCGTCACTTTACAAAACGTGTTTGATTTACTACCTCGGGGACATAGTCTTTCATTCCTGTTTCTTCTTTTCGCTAATCACAAACACACTGCCTACCAAACACGAGGAAAAAAAGAAGAAAAAAAGCAAAAGAAAAGAAAAGAGAAGAAAGAAAAAAGCAGGCAAGACAGAAAAGACCGCCACAAAACGCTCCCGCCCGTCTTGCCTCTGAGTTACCGGCCTTTTATCTTCTTCTCCCATTCGGACCGGGGGCCGTTTTTGAAGTGTGGCCCGGACAATCGAGCGGCAGGTTGTAAATCGTGTTGGCCCAACAAGACTTGGACAGCTCGGGGTTGAGAACTCCTCAGGTGGGCCAAAGGCGATCAGGCGTGACTAAACGCTTTTCCATTTGTAGGCAAGGGGGGGTTGGGGTGGTGGGTGGGTGGAAAAAAAATGTGTGTTCAGGGAGCGAGCAGTCTGATCTCCTGGC
The DNA here is from genome assembly GCA_030674185.1 of Monoplex corrugatus. NCBI lineage: Eukaryota > Metazoa > Mollusca > Gastropoda > Littorinimorpha > Ranellidae > Monoplex > Monoplex corrugatus. Next base: position 57,244,542 of record JAPXFY010000023.1, read on the forward strand.
TTATAATTCCGGCATCAAGGAATCATAAAGTTATCACTCAACTCATGTCACTTTGGGTTGTGAGGAGGGGCGGAGAGGGCGGGCAGAAAAAGGAAAGAATTTTTTTCTTCTTTTCTGTTGGATTGTATGTGTGTGTGTGGGTGTGTGTGTGTTGTGTGTGTGTGTGTGTGTGTGTGTGTGTGTGTGTGTGTGTGTCTGTGTGTCTGTGTGTCTGTGCGTGTGTATCTGTTTGTGCGTGTGTGTGTGTGTGTGTGCGTCCGTGTGTGTGTGTGTGTGTGTGTGTGTGTGTGTGTGTGTGTGTGTGTGTGTGTGTCCGTGTGTGTGTACACAAGTGCTCCGCCAACTTCAAAAGATTTAAAAAGTTTGTTCCAGCAGACATGAAAATACAGACGTAAAATAAGATGACATACAGTAAATAGATAAACAAAGAGAAAAAAGGAAGAAGAAAAGAACTATTTCGAAAAATATGTGAATAGATAAACAGAAAAAAAAGAAAGAAGAAAAGAAATGTTTCGATAAATATGTGTACTTGTACTCATTCATTTCCTTATCTATTTATTTGATGCACATCAGAAATAGCCAGCAGAATCGGCCAAGCCAAAACAGCATTCAAGAAGATGAAAAGCATTCTTACCAACAAATGCCTATCAATTAACATCAGGAAGAAAGTTCTTGGATGTTATATAGAACTAATACTGTTATACGGTTGTGAGGCGTGGACAGTCAACAAGCAAAGCCAGAACAAGATTGAGGCAGCCGAGATGTGGTTTCTAAGAAGAATGTTGAGAGTTCCATGGACAGCAAAGAAAACAAACGAGACAGTCTTGATGGAGGCAGACACAAGTAGATCATTCATAAGGAAGATTAGGAAAAGACAGGCAACATTTATAGGCCATTTTACGAGAAAAGGGGAATTGGAGCACTTAGTCACAAGGAAAAGCTGGAGGGAAAGAGAGCACCGGGTAGGCCCTGGGAGAAGATACTAGACAGACTTGCAGAGTGGCTGTGGACAAGGAGGGTGGAAGAGATGCTTGAGGCAACAAGTGATAGAGACAGATGGAAGTCCATAATCGCCAACGCCATGCGGCAAGGCACCTGATGATGATTATGATTTGTATATTTATTTTTCACTAAGATTCAGAAAGATCAGTAGACTAACTGGCCCTCAAGGGGAGGCAATCTAGGAGATGAACCTATCTTTCCAATATCTTATGCCAAGGCAGCGGGGCGTCAACGGCCGTGGGATCTTTCAGTGTGCGCTGGAAAGATGGCACACGCATCCGACCCGGTTTTTTGTTGTTGTTGTTGTTTGTTTTTTGTTTTGTTTTGTTTTTTCGTTCCATTCCGAAGGACTAGACGTTCAATTCGATTTTCCGGTCAGAATTAAGAGAAAACGTCGAGGCCTCAACAGGAAACTCACCCTGGAACCGTGAATGTGGTTATTGACAGGCGAACGTCTGAACCATCCTGTCACTTTTCTCCCTTTATGCACCATATTACATGTATGACGCAGGGGGTGGGAGTGAGTTCAACGTTTGGCGGGCCACGTTTAACTCTTTGACTCTCGTACCCCATCCACCAACTGCAAACCTTTAACCCTTTGACTCCCTCGCCCTATCCACCAGCTTCCTGCAAGAAGCTGGTGGATAGGGTGAGGGAATCAAAGGGTTAAGTTTTTTTGTTTTGCTAGCATGGTTGACAATGCAAGGTGCCGGTGGACAGGGTACCGGAGTCAAAGGGTTAAAGCGCAGTTGGCTGGTTCTTTCGATACAATAGGGGACTCAAACATCTGATACTTCCAGTTCAATAAAAGCCTGCAGTATTAATAATGGCCTGTTCGCTGCCAATCTGAAATGTTGCCGTCATCCTAGTAGAGTCAGTTTAGTGTTTAACCCTTTGACTCCCGCACCCTATCTACAAACTGCAAAAACTTAGCCCTTTGACTCCCTCGCCCTATAAGGTGAGGGAATCAAAGGGTTAAGTTTTTTACATTGCTAGCATGGTTGACGACACAGGATGCTGGTGGACATGTGAGGGAGTCAAAGGGTTAAAGCGCAGCTGATTGGTTCTTTCGATAGTGCAGTGGACTCGAACATCTGATACCTCCAGTTCAATAAAAGCCTGCAGTATTAATAACTGGTCCTGTTCGCTGCCCATCTGAAATGTTGCCATCATCCTGATAGAGTCAGTTTAGTGTTTAATCAACCCTTTGACTCCCGCACCCTATCTACAAACTACAAAAACTTAACCCTTTGACGCCCTCACCCTATCCCATGAAGCTGGTGGATAGGGTGAGGACGTCAAAGGGTTAAGTTTTTGCTTTGCTAGCATAATTGACGATGCAGGATGCTGGTGGACAGGTACGGGGAGTCAAAGGATTAAGTTTCTGCCTTTCTAGCATGGTTGACGATGCAGGATGCTGGTGGACAGGGTGAGGGCGTCAAAGGGTTAAGTTTCTGCCTTGCTAGCATGGTTGACGATGCAGGAAGCAGGTGGATATGGTGAGGACGTCAAAGGGTTAAGTTTTTGCTTTGCTAGCATGGTTGACGATGCAGGAAGCTGGTGGATAGGGTGAGGACGTCACAGGGTTGTTTTTGCTTTGCTAGCATGGTTGACGATGCAGGATGCTGGTGGATAGGGTACGGGAGTCAAAGCGTTAAGCTTTTGCTTAGCTGGCATGGTTGACGATGCAGGATGCTGGTGAACAAGGTGCGGGAGTCAAAGGGTTAATAGGTCCCTCACCCCAACCTTCCCATCTCAACACCTCCCCATGCATAGCTTTGCGCGGGCTCAGAAAGTCTGCCGGATGATTGCTGATAGATTTGGGTGGGAGTGTGTATGGAATTGCCCGCGTGCAATGAACCCCTGTTGAACAAACCCTAAACTTCAAACCGTACTTGCAGCGACACAATGGCTGGCCCACAACATACGGGGGGGGGCTCTCTCTTAGCTTGTGGCTCTACCAGTAAGTGATTAACCAATTGAGGGTTCAGATGGGGCCATCGTAAGTATGTTAGGATGACAACAGGCATTACTGAAGTCCGCCACAGTAAACCCCCAGTATCGCAGTCTCTCCTTTTTTGTAACAACATCAGCCTCACAGAGACTGATATCTAGCATCAAATCTCTGTACACAGCTTTCTAAGCCACTGGCAGTATAACCTGCGGACTGGGCAAAACAGACTTGAACCACTAACACATACGAGTACAAGCGCTTCAGTTTGTACTATTCCTTGTGGAGAAGCTGACCAGACAGCAGAACACATCCTCCAGGACTGTGAGAGCTACCAGTCACTGATGGAGAAAATCTGGCCTACAACCCTGACCCTACGGGAGAAGCTGTACAAGCCTGTGGACACGTTACAAAAGATGTACAGATCTGTGGACACGTTACAAAAGATGTACAGGTCTGTGGACACGTTACAAAAGATGTACAGGTCTGTGGACACGTTACAAAAGATGTACAGATCTGTGAACACGTTACAAAAGATGTACAGGTCTGTGAACACGTTACAAAAGATGTACAGGTCTGTGGACACGTAACAAAAAGATGTACAGATCTGTGAACACGTTACAAAAGATGTACAGATCTGTGAACACGTTACAAAAATTACAGGTCTGTGGACACGTTACAAAAGATGTACAGATCTGTGGACACGTTACAAAAGATGTACAGTCTGTGAACACGTTACAAAAGATGTACAGGTCTGTGGACACGTTACAAAAGATGTACAGGTCTGTGGACACGTTACAAAAGATGTACAGGTCTGTGAACACGTTACAAAAGATTACAGGTCTGTGGACACGTTACAAAAGATATACAGATCTGTGAACACGTTACAAAAGATGTACAGGTCTGTGAACACGTTACAAAAGATGTACAGGTCTGTGAACACGTTACAAAAGATGTACAGGTCTGTGAACACGTTACAAAAGATGTACAGGTCTGTGGACACGTTACAAAAGATGTACAGATCTGTGGACACGTTACAAAAGATGTACAGATATGTGACACGTTACAAAAGATGTACAGGTCTGTGGACACGTTACAAAAGATGTACAGGTCTGTGGACACGTTACAAAAGATGTACAGGTCTGTGAACACGTTACAAAAGATGTACAGGTCTGTGGACACGTTACAAAAGATGTACAGGTCTGTGAACACGTTACAAAAGATGTACAGATCTGTGGACACGTTACAAAAGATGTACAGGTCTGTAGACGTGCTACAGAAGACGACCTTTTCATCTTGAGACTATAAACTCCCTAAGTGTGACAGCGAACGAGAAAAAGAATAATAGTAATACTCAAAAAAAAGTAAAAGCTCTGGTTGAACACAGCCATGGTACCATACACAGAAGACAAGGAGAGGGGGGTGGTGGTACAGGAGGCAGGTCACACAGGTGAGTGTGTCAGGATAGGTCACCATACACAGAAGACAAGGAGGGGGGTGTACGAGCAGTCACACAGGTGAGTGTGTCAGATAGTCACCATACACATAAATGTGACATCAGGTGAGAACGCTGACGCGCAGTTATGTTTCTTGTCGTGTCCGCTCCTCGTGACACGCTGTATACGTGCCGTGAACGCACGAGGGGTGAGGGGGTGGGGGTTGGGGGGGTGGGGGGGGGAGTGTTCTGGGAGTGTTATTTCGGCCGTCGTCTCCTGTTCGCAGAGAGTTACTATGACAATGTCCATCACTAAATTCAAAACAAGTGTGACTGCCCGCGTTCAAGCAAACAGGAACCAGAAAAAAACACGAAAGAAGAATACGAACGAGTATTCAATACAACAAGACAAGACAGGCGCAAATTTTCTGCCAACTGGCCTTTGTCAAGCGTAAGATTACAAACAAACAAACACCAGATACAAAAATTTTGAGAAAAAGACTGAAACTTCACTGCTGTTGTGTTCAATGTGAGAAAAGGAATTTTATGTTTGTTTGTTTGTTTGTTTGTTTGTTTGTTTGTTTGTTGTTTGTTTTTTTCTGGTTCCTGTTTGCTTGAATGCGAGCAATCGCATTTATTTTGAAAGACTAATTGGCCGAAAATTTGCGCCTGTCTTATGTTGTTTAATGACTTGTTTTCAAATTTGAAATAAATAAATACATAAATATACAATTACCACGTTCACCACTACCACCACCACCACCATCATCATCATCATCAGGTGCCCTGCCGCATGGCGTTGGCGATTATGGACTTCCAGCCATCTCTATCTCTCGTTGCCCCCAGCATCTCCCCCACCCTCTTCATCCCCAGCCACTCTGCAAGTCCGTCCAGCATTCTCTTCCTGGGTCTACCTGGTGCTCTCTATCCCTCCAGCTTTCCCGTTGTGACCAGGTGCTCTAAATCCCCCTTCCTCATAAAATGGCCTATAAATGTTGCTTGTCTTTTCCTAATCTTCCTTATGAGTGATCTACTTGTGTCTGCCTCCATCAAGACTGTCTCGTTTGTTTTCTTTGCTGTCCATGGAACTCTCAACATTCTTCTGAGAAACCACATCTCGGCTGCCTCGATCCTGCTCTGGCTTTGCTTGCTGACTGTCCACGCCTCGCATCCGTACAACAGTATTGGTTCTATATAACATTCAAGGACTCTCTTTCTGATGTTAATTGATAGGCATTTGTTGGTAAGAATGCTTGTCATCTTCTTGAATGCTGTTTTGGTTTGGCCGATTCTGCCAGCTATTTCCGATGTGCATCTGCCGTCTGATGAAATGACCGTTCCCAGGTATTTGAACTTATTAACCAGTGTCAAGGTTGTGCCATTTGCTGTTATTTTGCAGGAGGGGATTTCATGTTTTTTACTGATCACCATGACTTCAGTCTTCCTGTTGTTTAGTTCCAACCCCTTACCTTTGCTTTCTGTTTCTAGTATATTCACAAGGTTTTGTAGGTCCCTTTCATTTTCTGCAATTAGCACGGTGTCATCTGCGTACCGAATGTTGTTTATCATTTTCCCTCCAACCTTTAATCCAGGGTCTTCTTCTAGGTTTCTCATGATGTTTTCGCTATATAGTGAAAACAGATCTGGTGACAAAACACAACCCTGTTTGACTCCTCTTTTGATGTTTTGAAAAGAGCTTATATTGTTTTCTATTCTCATTGCAGCTGTTTGTTCCCAGTACATATTCCAGAAACAATAACATCAACAACAACAATGAATAATCATCATTTGCCATAACCTTCTTAATCAATACGAATACCTCAAGCTCCTATTCCACCCACCCACCCACCCGTCCCCTGCATCAGATAATACATAAACGACACTAAAACAGTTCAACATATTGACGCAACTCGCTCACTACACAAAAATAAATAAATAAATAAATAAATCAGGATGCAAACAGACCTCCGTAAGCAAAATACAATCCTATCAATGTATACACAAACAGCAACATGAAACCTTCCCAACGTTCAGACAATCTGTCTGACGCAATCAACAGTGTGAAAATCCTAAGCAGTCTGCATCTTTTAGAGGGGTGGAAGGGGGGGGGGGCGGGTATGATCGTTAAAATATCATCATCATCATTACCATCCATTCATCATGAAAGTCATTTATCATCCTCCTTCTCCTTCTCCATCTCTCCTCTTCCTTACATCAGAACAAATGCTGAAGTCCAAAGACAACTAGAACAACCATCTTAACTGGCCGTCTTAGTTTGAGTATAAATTTCAATCATTCAATATGTACAGAGGTGGAGATGGGAATGGTTTGTTCTGTACTTTTCTCTCTGTCTGTCTGTCTGTCTGGCTTTCTGTCTGTCTGTCAGTCAGTCTGTCTGTCTCTCTCTCTCTCTGAAGTTCAACCATTCAATATGCACAAAGGTGGTAATGGTAATGGTTTGTTCCATACTTCTGTTCCATACTTCTCTCTCTCTCTCTCTCTCTCTGTCTCTCTCTCTCTCCTCTCTTCTCTCTCTCTCTGTCTCTCTCTGTCTCTCTCTCTCTCTCTCTCTCTTCTGTCTCTTGTCTCTCTCTCTCTCTGTCTCTCTCTCTCTCTTCTCTCTCTGTCTCTCTCTCTCTCTCTCTCCTCTCTCTCTCTGCGTCCTCTCCTCTCTGTCCTCTCGTTCTCTCTCTTCTCTCTCTCTTTTTTTTTTTTTTTTCTGGGCACCGACTCAGTTTGTTAGGCGCCTTGTTGTAACGCGGAGTTCGTGTGTTCGACTTCATGTGGCCATTAACTTTATTTGCGGCACCAGTCGCCGTGGGTCGGTTACGCAACAGACTACCGACTGGAAGGTTGTGGGTTTGAATTGCCCCCATCAGTCCCCTTGAAAAAAATCATCGTAGGATGTTTTCGACTCCAACCGGCTCCTAACGGGAGCTGATTTATGACATGTGTATATTTTGTCACTTTGTCCTGTCTGAGCCAATTAAACTTGAATACAATTGTGTGTTCTTACCAACAAATGCATATCAATTAACATCAGGAAGAGAGTTTTTGAATGTTATATAGCACCAATAATGTTATACGGATGTGAGGCGTGGACAGTCAACAAGCAAAGCCAGAACAAGATTGAGGCAAATGTTGAGAGTTCCATGGACAACAAAGAAAACAAACGAGACAGTCTTGATGGAGGCAGACACAAGAAGATCATTCATACGGAAGATTAGGAAAAGACAGGCAACATTCATAGGCCATTTTATGAGGAAAGGGGAATTGGAACACCTGGTCACAACGGGAAAGCTGGAGGGAAAGAGAGCACCCGATAGACCCAGGGTGAAGATACTAGACGGACTTGCAGAGTGGCTGAAGACAAGGAGGGTGGAAGAGATGCTTGAGGCAAGAAGAGATAGAGACAGATGGAAGTCCATGATCGCCAACGCCATGCGGCAAAGCACCTGATGATGGTGATGACAATTGTGTGACCCAGAAATTGGCAAGTTGTCAAGAAAAAAATTGTCCTAAAAATAAACCATAAGGTATTCACTGTGCAAGCTGCTACAATCATGTGAAATTGATTGTTCTTTGACATAAAATCAAATGTTAGTTAAAACGTTTCCTTCTTTCTGACATTTTGATTTCGATGTAAAAGAAATGTGTCGTTAAAGATATCAAATAAATACTTAACTGTATTTGTGTGATATTTTTTACGACACAACTTTTTGTTACGTCTGTTACGAGAGGCAAATGAATTTCGTTTTGTGAAAAGCTTTCATTTGATACAGAATAATACTTCGTTCACGCCAATAGAATGCTTTCTAGTAACATTTTATAGTGTGAAGTGGAATGGGACCTTACAATGAGTAGAACGGAACGAACTGAAATCAGGAGTCTCTCCCTTTCTCTTCTCCCTTTCTCTCCCTTTCTCCCCTTTCTCCCCTTTACGCTCCCTCTTCTTCTTCCCTCTCATCCTCCCCCTCCCCCCTGTTGCCACATCAAACAAGCTCTGTTGGTGTGAACGGTGAAACTGATCACTAGAGGAGGAGGACGAGACATCGAACGAGACTACCGTACCCCGAGATACATGAGATACGGGACCCAACAACCCGCACGTGCGTGGGTTGCTGCCCCTGTCAACGCGCAACAGGAGAGTTACGTCCCATGGCCCGCAGGCGCATACCTGGAGCGTGAGCGGCCATTTTTCACGCCGGCGACTTCAGCGCCACCTGTGTGAGACGATCGGCGGTGGGAACAACTCTGGGTGGTTTTTCTGAGGAATAACGTTGTGTGCTACAGAGAAATTTACGTGTACGTGTTCCAATACTCTGTCTGTCTGTCTGTCTGTCTGTCTGTCTGTCTGTCTGTCTGTCTGCCTGCCTGCCTGTCTGTCTGTCTGTCTGTCTGTCTGTCTGTCTGTCTCTCTCTCTCTCTCTCTCTCTCTCTCTCTCTCTCTCTCTCTCGCTCTCTACTATTTTCGGTGAGGGCCGGATTTAAAATAGCATATATTTTGCTTATTTTATACCCTCGTAAATAAAAATTTGTTCTTGTTCTTGCTCTTGCTCTCTCTCTCTTTCTTTCACACGCCACACACACACACGCACACATATATGCACATATATATATATATATATACACACACATATATATACATATACATGTACATACACACACACACTACATATGTGTGTATATATATATATATATATATATATATATATATACACCACTTCAGAGGACCGTGACGCATGAAATCAAAACTGTCTCTTCTCTCTTTCTCGCGCTCTCTCTTATCAAAACGCAGACAACTTCACCATGCCAACAATTTCCAGGTTGCTTACGTATTTTCAGACCCATTTCGCTTTTTGTGGTATCAGAAAATTCATCAATTTATGTTTAAACTCGAAACACTTTGTTGGGGGGGGGGGGGGGGGGGCAATTAGACGAATCAAAGGAGTTTCAAATGCATAAAACTAAAACGAAATGTCTACCTGAGCAGTGTAACATCTCCTATATACCTCTAAACTTAAACACAGGCTCTCGGTCGTCCCCACCCCCCCCCCTTCCACACACAAACACACACCAAATAGTATTACTGCCAGAAGTAAAGGCCCCACCATCGCCCGTCCCTTCGAGCCTGCATCACGTTTTTTCAAAGCACGTGCATGTATGCTGGCAAGCTCATTTAAATGGAAAATATAAAGAAAACATTTTTTTTTACATAAAGTGTGTTTCCAAATCACACTGCAAAAAATATAAATGAAGACATTTTCGATTTCTTTTTAGGCAAATTGTGTGTCCAAGTCAAACTGTAAAAAATTTATGAAGACATTTTCGATTTTGCTTTGTGCAAAGTTTGTGTCCAAGTCACACTGAAAAATATAAATGACGACATCTTCAAACTTTCTCACGCAAAGTGTGTGTGTCCAAGTCGTGCTGAAAAATATAAATGAATACATTTTCGAATGTTCTTTATGCAAAGTGTGTGTGTCCATGTCACACTGAAAAATACAAACGAAGACATTTTCAAATTTTCTTACGCAAAGTCGTTCGGGACTTCCCATGGGATCGTGCTGTTGGCAAATCTGGATAAGGTCCATCCCATTAGCGGCAAGAAAACGAAATCCTGTCTGACGATTTAACCTCTACACACACACACACACACACACACCCACACACCACACACACACACACACACACACACACACACACACACACACTCACACTTACACCACGCTTCACTTGGGCCGATCTGAACTAACCACCCCTTTCATGACATGTGATAAACTGAAACGGGAAATTCCTTAAAATTAGCAATATTGCCGCGCAGTGGCGTCCCTTTTAGTACATAAAAAAGAAAACTCTCCTCCCCCCCCCCCCCCCCCCACTCACTTACCAACCCCGAAAGAAAGAAGAAAGAAGAAAGAAGAAAAGAAAGAAAGAAGAAGAAGAAAAGAAAGAAAAAGAAAGAAAGAAAGAAAGAAGAAAGAAAGAAAGAAAAAGAAAGAAGAAAGAAAGAAAAGAAAGAAAGAAAGAAAAAGAATGAAAAGAAAAGAAAAGAAAGAAAGAAAGAAAAAGAAAAGAAAAGAAAGAAAGAAAGAATGAAAAGAAAAGAAAGAAAGAATGAAAAGAAAAGAAAAGAAAGAAAGAAAGAAAGAAGAAAGAAAAGAAAAGAAAGAAAGAAAGAAAGAAAGAAAGAAAAAGAAAAGAAAGAAAGAAAGAAAGAAAAGAAAGAAAGAAAGAAAGAAAAAGAAAGAAAGAAAGAAAGAAGAAAGAAAGAAAGAAAAGAAAGAAAAGAAAGAAAGAAAAGAAAGAAAGAAAGAAAGAAAGAAAGAAAGAAAGAAAAGAAAAGAAAGAAAGAAAAAGAAAGAAAGAAAGAAAAGAAAGAAAGAAAGAAGAAAGAAAAGAAAGAAAGAAAGAAAGAAAGAAAGAAAGAAAAGAAAGAAAAGAAAGAAAGAAGAAGAAAGAAAGAAAGAAAGAAAGAAAAGAAAGAAAGAAAAAGAAAGAAAGAAAAAAGAAAGAAAGAAAGAAAGAAAAAAGAAAGAAAGAAAAAAAAGAAAAGAAGAAAAAAAGAAGAAAGAAAGGAAAGAAAAAGAAAGAAAAAAGAAAAGAAGAAGAAGAAAGAAAGAAAGAAAGAAAGAAAGAAAGAAAGAAAGAAAGAGAAAGAAGAAAGAAAGAAAAAAGAAAGAAAGAAAAGAAAGAAAGAAAGAAAAGAAAGAAAGAAAAGAAAAGAAAGAAAGAAAGAAAAGAAGAAAGAAAAGAAAAAAGAAAGGAAGAAAGAAAGAAAAAAGAAAGAAAGAAAGAAAAGAAAGAAAGAAAGAAAGAAAAGAAAGAAAGAAAAGAAAAGAAAGAAAAGAAAGAAAGAAAGAAAGAAGAAAGAAAAAGAAAAGAAAGAAAGAAAAGAAAGAAGAAAGAAAGAAAGAAAAGAAAGAAAGAAAGAAGAAAGAAAGAAAGACAGAAAGAAAAGAAAGAAAGAAAAGAAAAGAAAGAAAGAAAAGAAAGACAGAAAAGAAAGACAGAAAGAAAGAAAGAAAGAAAGAAAGAAAGAAAGAAGAAAAGAAAGAAAGAAAGAAAGAAAGAAAGAAAGAGAAAGAAAGAAAGAATGAAAAGAAAAGAAAGAATGAAAAGAAAAGAAAGAAAGAAAAGACAGAAAGAAAGAAAGACAAGAAAGAAAAGAAAGAAAAGAAAGAAAGAAAGAAAGAAAGAAAAGAAAGAAAGAAAAGAAAGAAAGAAAGAAAGAATGAAAAGAAAAGAAAGAAAGACAGAAAGAAAGAAAGAAAGAATGAAAAGAAAAGAAAGAAAGAAAAAAAAGAAAGAAAGAAAGAAAGAAAGAATGAAAAGAAAAGAAAGAAAGAAAAAATCGCATTTATAAACAGTTACAGATTGAAATCCAAAACAAGTGCGACTGCCCGCGTTCAAGCAAACAGGAATCAGCAAAACATGAAAATAAGAATCAGAACGCGTATTTAATATAACCAGACAAAGACAGGCGCAAATTTTCGGCCAACTGCCCTTTTGTCAAACGCAAAACGTAAGATCACAAAAGAACAAACACCAACTACAAAAACAGGGAGAAAAAGACCAAAACTTCCCTGCTGCTTTGACCAGTGAGAGAAAACGACTAAAACACGACAAGCTGAAATTCCTTCAGTTGTATAGGTCTTATGGTCCCCCCCCCCCCCCCCACCCCCCACCCCCTGTGAACTGATGGTGTCCTAAAGCAACGACAATTGTGAAGCGTTTACAGATTTAGTGCAGACTCTAACACTGTTTTCGGTCTGCTCATAAAACGTAAGACGTTATCTGTTTCTTGTTCCCAGCTCTACACTCCGTACCCCCTCCCCCTTTCAAGTTACACACACACACACACACGCACACACACACACGCACACACACACACACCACCACACACACACACGTAACACACACAAATACACGCACACACACACAACACAACACAGATACGCGCGCGTCACGCACACACACACACTAATACACACACAGCGCGCACGACGCCCGAAAATACCACACACATCTACACATTCGACAGACAAACACGCACACACACAATGCACACATACACGCACACACACATATACACGCACGCGCACTCACACGCAGACAGCGTACACACACATAAACACACACACAAACACACACACAAGTAAAACAACACACACACACCACACACACACACACACACACACACACACACACTATACACCACACACACATACACACATACAAACACACTCAGCGCCACGCATGTACACACACAGCACACACACACACAACCTACCACACACAACAACACCACACACACACGAACACACATTCAGACAGACAAACACATGTGCGCGCTTACACACACACACACACACACCACACACACATACACACACACACTACACACACTCATATACACACACACACACACACACACACACACACACACACACACACACACACACACACACACACACACACACACACGTACGCGCGTGTGCACTGGATACCCCGCGCACCCTATCCATTCGCCTCGAATTTGCACCACAAAAGTCAAGTCGAATTTATCACCATCCGAACACACAACAAACCACCTGATTTAACAAAAAAAAAAAAAAAAAAAAAAAACAAAAAAAACAAAAAACAAGAAAAAGAAAGACTGACAGACAGACACAGACAGAAAGAAAGAAAGAAAAAAAAAGAAAAAAGAAAGAAGAAACAAACAAACAAACAAGAAAGAAAGAGAGAAAGAAAGAAAAGAAAAGAAAGAAAAACAGAAGAAAAAAAGAAAGAAAGAAAGACAGACAGACAGACAGACGACACAGAAATTAAGAAAGAAAGAAAAAAACAAAGAAAAGAAATTAAAATCCCGCTTTAATCAACCCTTTGACTCCTGCACCCTATCCACCCACTGCAAAAACTTAACCCTTGGACTTCCTCATCCTATCCACCAGCTTCCTGCTGGAAGCTGGTGGATAGGGTGAGGGAGTCCAAGGGCTAATTATTTCCTTCCAGCAGGGTTGGCAATGCAGGATGCTGGTGGACAGGGTGAGAGGATCCAAGGGTTAACTTTTTGCCTTGTAACAACGCAGGAGGCTGATGGACAGGGTGCGGGAGTCAAAGGGGTTAAACAC
>JAPXFY010000023.1:57263063-57280563 GCA_030674185.1 Monoplex corrugatus
CTCTGTAGTTACTTGGATTACTGACTTTCACCTTTCTTAAAACAATGTGAGTATGACTGATTCTGTCCATCTGTCTGGACCTGTATACCTTTATCAAAGACAGCGCTAAAAAGACTTTCAAAAACCAATCAATTAATAACATCACCACCATTTTACAATGATTCTCTTTCTATTCCGTTTGATCAGCAAGAAAGACACAGAGAGAGAGAGAAGACAGACAGACAGACAGACAGAAAGACAGAGACACAGAGAGAAAAGGAGAGAGGAAGGCAGGAAAGAAAGAGAGACGAGAGAGACAGAGAGAGTGTGTGAGAGAGGTAAGGACAGGGTAGACAGAGAAAGAGGGAAAGAGAGGGGCGATTAAAACCAACAAACAAAAACAAAAAAAGAAACTGATGCTTTGTTTTTTCAACCATGGATAATATTAGCCAAAAGCCATTTTTCAAACTTGCCATTGTTAATTTACAGAGATGCCTAAATACCACAAATATGGGTGGGGGGTGAGGGCAGCAGAGACAGAGAGAGACAGCGAGGCAGGTAGACACACACACACACACACACACACACACAGACAGACAGACAGACAAGACAGACAGACAGACATATGCGTGTCTGGGCGGATGGGGGAGGGTGGCGGGGGGCGCACTAAGAATGACAATGACACTGATCCTATATTTTTTCAACCGTGAAAGATATTTGCTGAAAGTCGTTTTTCAAACTTGTCGTTGTTAATCTACATATAAACAGGAGAATGAGAATGAGAGAGAGAGAGAGAGAGAGAGAGAGAGAGAGAGAGAGACAGACAGACAGACAGACAGAAAGAGAGACAGAGAAAGAGAGAGAAAGAGACAGAGAGACAGAGAGAGAGAGAGAATGACATTGACACTGAACTGACATTGACACTGACACATGGTTTATTGTGAAAGCCACCGACCCATACACAAACCAAGGATTAGGAGGGAGAGGGACAACACTGGTAGTTTCCATAATGCCTTGTAAGCATCGTCACTGGCTTTGTTATGGATAGATGTCATAAGTACTTTTCTTACACCTGTACTCTCACGAAAGAAGTTCTTCCACAAGACGCAGTGAACAAATAACAATAAACTGCGACGTTTCTTTTCGAGGTCAACTTCCGAACATACCAGTACATTTTTTTAAGCTCCAAGTCTACACTTCCTGTGAGAAGCTCATTCCTCCCGCAAACGTGGAATCCACGTTTGCAGGCAACAGCAGTGGATGCCCGCAAACGTGGAATCCACGTTCGCACAGTTACTTTCGGTTCCGTGGTTACTATGCATAACAGTAGCCTCCCTTGAAGGAAGTACCCAAGGGAAAGTACTCTATATACACCTGTTTATCAATGTCAGCCATTTGCAACTATTTTCAAGCGTGTTTAGTGTTGTAAGGACAAAAGTTTGACATGGATGAAAGTCGCCATGACGTTTTCATGGATTCGGACAGTGAGGAGGAGGGGGAAGAGTCTGAAATGGATTCGGAGGATAATTTTCAGCCGGAAAATGTGACAGAAGGTGCGGAGAATGTGTCAGACAGTGATTCAAGTAGTGATAGGTCTATGAGTTTGGTGTATCTGAAGAATGCTTGCATCATAAAAGACAGGTGAGAAATGTTAGTACTTCATGTGCACTGTCGTGTGTGTTTCTGTGGTAATTTTTTTTTAATTTCAAAAATAACAGTAAAGAAATAAATTCCCCCCCAAATATACACACTTTCAAACACAAGGAAATGAACCAACAATCATTCATCTTTATTGGGCAAAAAAACAGAATGAAAATCACTAGAAAAATGTATTTTTAATGATTTTTTAACCAACCCCACCCGTTTTAGCTGTCAATAAGCAAAATTTACTTGGGCAGCAGCATAGGTTCTTACATAAATTACCTGGTAGGAATAGGGTTAAATTAAGTGGTGTTTGATCCAGATATTATCATGTACAGGGTACTCAAACAAAAAAGTGGTTTTGGGCTTTCTGTCAGATCTGGACAAAAAGGACGCTTGTGACCAGTTTCGATTTTTTGATGAGATCTCTTGAATGTGTTTTGAGATCATTTAATCTGCCACAACATGAACTGATGGAAACTTTTTGATTGTTGTATTGTTGAGATAGCTTTCAGAATGATGAATACACTTGAACAATCAGTAAACTGCGAGCACTGACAAGTTATGTTTTTTGGGGTTTTTTTTTGGTTTCCCACTGTTGTTTAAAAGTGTGCAATGATTTTGACTTTGCATGACAAAAGCAAAGCTTTTTCATTTTGTATTCTGCCAGCTGTCTAACAATTCTAGAGGCCATACGCGAGAAGAGAATCTTTCAAACGGTTTAGCCATGCAACGCTGTTCTTAAAATTAACATTTTAACATCACTCGGCATCATCATGAGCACTTGCTCTGGGAGTCTTGTGTTAGGCATTTGGGTCAGTTTAGGCCCCTATTCTGAGAGAACTAATATGTGAGTGTGAGAGAGAGAGAGGGGGGTGCACAGAGAGAGAGAGAGAGAGAGAGAGAGAGAGAGAGAGAGAGAGAGATTCCGCATTAATGAGGGCAACAGTATTAAAACTATACTCGTATGCTTTACTTTGAGAGAGAGAGAGACAGAGAGACAGAGAAAAGAGAGAGAAAGAGAGAGAGAGAGAGAGAGAGGGAGATTCCGCATTAATGAGGGCAATAGTATTAAAAGTATACTTGCATGCTTCCCACACACACACACACCCCTTTTTTCCTTTTTTTTTTTTTTTTTTTTTTTTCAAGCGTTTCAGTTTCACTCGGACGCGTGTAGTCGTAATGCGCGTCGTCTTCGTTCACGCTGCGCGGATGGTATGTTAATATACAATCTGCATACACCGTCTTCGGTAAGCGTGTAAGCTGGACGTTTTCAAATTTGCCAAAGGCCATCGGACACTGACATGGCTCATAAAATCTTTAACCCTTTGACGTACACCTTATCTACCAACTGCAAAAACTTAACCCTTTGACTTCCTTACCCATCCACCAGCTTCCTGCAGGAAGCTGGTGGATGGGGTGAGGGAGTCAAAGGGTTAAGTTTTTTGCTTTCCTAGCATGGTTGATAATTGCAGGTTTGCTGGTGGACAGGGTGCGGGAGTCACAGGGTTAACGCACATATTTGATGTGTTGTGTTCGTGTTCGGACGAAGGGGAGTTTAGACACACACCAGGTCTGCACATAATTACTATGTTGACCTGGGAGAGGGAAAAAATATCCCACCCTTTACTCGCTAGGCAGTAGGTAGGCCCACCCAGGCAGTGTATAATTTCATATCTGTCTGTCTCTCTCCATCTGTCTGTGTCTTTTCTCTTTTTGCTCATCCCACCCACAATCTAATATTTTTTAACCTACTCTGTCTGTCTGTCTGTCTCTGTCTGTCTCTTTCTGCTGTCACTGTCACTGTCCTCTGTCTATCTGTCTCCTCTCTCTCTCTCTCTCTCTCTCTGTCTCCCTCCCTCTCTCTCTTTCTCGTCTCCCCTTTCTTTCTCTCCCCTCTCTCTCCGTCTGTGTGTTTTTTGTTAGTGTGTGTGTGTGTGTGTGGTGGTGTGTGGTGTGTGTGTGTGTGTGGTGCGTGCGTGCGTGCGTGATGTGTGTGTGTCGGTGAGTGAGTGAGTGTGCGTGTGTGGTGTGTGTGTGGTGTGGCGCGCGTGTGTGTGTGTTGTGTGTGTGTGTGTGTGGTGGTGGTGTGTGTGTGTGTGTGTGTGTGGTGTGTGTGTGTGTGTGTGTGTGTGTTGTGTGTGTGTGTGTGTGTGTCTTACGATAATATAAGTGACATCATAGTGCTTTTCACTGTGTATTACGAGAACTCTATTGAATCTTTAGATACGCTAAAACTCATACTTCCTGCTGGATGTACAATAAAATACTGCGTTCATGTGCCTCCCCCCTCTCTCTCTCTCTCTCTCTCTTCACACACACACACACACATATATATATATATATATATATCAATAAAACAGCGCACACACACACACACACACACACACACACACACACACAAACACAAGGGTGGTAGACATAGCGAGCGGGAGGGTGGGTGGGTGGTTGGGTGGAGACAGACAGATAGTGCCGCAGAGATACGAAGAGAGACATGAAACGGAAAGCATATTTAATACCAACTTCATTCCTTTAAACAGATGACTCACACCATGACTACGCCCCACCTCTTCTACCCCGTCCCTCCCCCACCCCCACCCTCACCCACCCATCTCCACAGCCTCCCCCTCTCTCTCTCTCTCTCTCTCTCTCTCTCTCTCTCTCTCTCTCTTCTCTCTCTCTCTTTGTGCACCATCGTTTGCTAAACAAGACCACGAAGAAAAATTCAAACTTTCATCAAAGCTATCAATCTCACGGAACAACTCTAAACTTTCTGTCCCTCCCTTTTCAAAAACGGCGAAAAAAAAAAAAAGACAAGAAAAGGAAATGGAGGAGAAGAAAGAAAAAGAAAAAAAAAAAGAAAGAAAGAAAAGACAAGGGCAGAGAGAGAGTGGGGAAAAAGGTAACCCTGATTACGAAGAGAGCCCACGTGACAACGAAGTCAGCAGAACAAATGGGAGGGGGGAGGAGGGGAAGGAGGAAGGGGAAGGGGAGGAAGGAGGGGGGTTTACAAGCCATGCATTATCTTCTCTTGGTCTTCTCTTTCTCCTCCATCCGACTTCCTCGTCGTCTGAGGACGTCGATAGGACCCACACGAAGACATCCTTCAATGCTAGAATTCTCTGAACAAGTTGGCATCGCTCCGCATTCATCTTCATTGCGAACGCTCGGGACACGCCGGAAAATACCGAAGGGGAATAATCCTACGGTCCAAACTCAGTCGGATCGTAAGAGTGGTCCACCTTTCTTTTTTTTTTTCCTTTCTTTCTTTCTTTCTCCCAAACCCCCATCCCCACCACCCCTCCATCCCCTTACAAGTTTTTGAAAGGTCTGGTTGGGTTTGGGGAACAAAGCTAACTAAAAGCGACTGATCTTGAAAGAAAGGTCTCTTGTTGGGAAGGAACTTTGAAAGATATCCAACTAAAACCAGTTTTCTTAAAACGGTTTGGTATTGAGTTTGAGATGATAAAGTTAACCAGCTAGTCTAAGCCTTAGATATCTTGCCAGGAAGGGTTGAACTCTGGAATGAAGCTAACTAAACCAGCCTCTGATCCTGTTCCATAAGGTCTGGCGTAATCGATTACATTCATTTTTAGATGCTGTCCATGTATCTGTTTCTTTCATTATTTTTTTTTTTTTTTGGGGGTTTTTTTTTTCTTTTAAATTAATGTATATACCATGTAAAATTCGGGCTCTTCCTGGTGAAAGCACATCGTTGCAGTGCGGTGCGTGTGTGTGTGTGTGTGTGTGTGTGTGTGTGTGTGTGTGTGTGTGTGTGTGTGTGTGTGTGTGTGTGTGTTGTGCGTGTGTGTGTCATTTGTGTTTATCTTATCAAAACCTATTTTACTTGAGAATTTTTCCAAGGACAACTAACCCCCCCCCCCAACCCCAACCCCCAACCCCGTGTGATTTTTAACCCTTTGACTCCCGCACACGATCCATCAACTTCAAAAACTTAACCTTTTGATTTCCTCACCCTATCCACCAGCTTGGACAAGGTGAGGGAATCAAATGTTTAAGTTTTGGGTTTTGCTAACGTGGTTGACAATGCAGTATGTTGGTGGACAGGGTGCAGGGTTAACGCGGGCTAAATGCATGCTTCACACGTGACCTCTGTTTATCATCACATCCGAAAGACTAGCGCCCAGACCATAATACAAAGTGTAGTGGAGAGGGTGGACGAGGGGAGAGGGAAAGATTCCTTGTCTGATCTGTCATTCGAACCTTGGTTTCTTGCGTTCCTAGCGGGATCTTTAACCACCACGCCACTCCTGTATGTTTTTAACCCTTTGACTCCCGCACCCTGTCGACCAGCATCCTGCATTGTTTACTACGCTAGCAAAGCAAAAACGTAACCCTTTGACTCCCTCGCCCTTTCCACACAGCTTTCTACAGGAAGCTGATGGATAGGGTGAGGGAGTCAAAGGGTTAAGTTTTTGCGGTTGGTGGATAGGGTACGGGAGTCAAAGGATTATGTGCATCCCCCTTCTAAGAGGCTGTGGCCTGTATGAATAAACCATCTGAAGTCTCTCTCTCTCTCTCTCTCTCTCTCTCTCTCTCTCTCTCTTTTCTGTCTGTCCAGGTAACGCCATATTCCTAATAGTGATAGGGTAAGCGGGAAGCTGGTGGACAGGGTGAGGGAATCAAAGGGATCAAATTTTTGAAGTTGGTGGATAGGGGTGCAGGTGTCAAAGGGTTAAACACAGAAAAAAAACAACAACAACAACAGTCTTAAGTAAACAGTTTTGTTTGTTTTTTTCGTGCTTTTCCCCCCTGCCTTCGATGTATTCAATCACATTTGTATGACACACACATGCACACAATTCTAAACACACACACGCACACACATACAACACACACACACACACACACACACACACACACACACACATACACACACACACATACACACAGAACGCGTGCATATACACACTTCTGCACACAACACACACACACACACACACACACACACACACACACACACACACACACACACACACACACACACACACACACACACACACTTTGTTCCTAGTATTGAAATTTATTTACTTACTATTGCATATTCACCACAAATTATTGCTGTAGCTGCTGCTTTGATCTCTCTCTCTCTCTCTCTCTCTCTCTCTCCTCCTCTCTCTCTCTCTCTCTCCCTCCCTCCTCTCTCTCTCTCTCTCTCTCCCTCTCCAGGTAACTTCATATTCCTAACAGTGACAAGGTAAGCAGGAAACTGGTGGATAGGGTGAGGGAATCAAAGGGTTAAGTTTTTGCAGTTGGTGGATAGGGGTGCGGGAGTCGAAGGGTTAAACACAGGAGAAAAACAAAACAAAACAACAACGAACAAAACAACTTAACAAACAAGTAACATAAAAGGGAAAACAAGAACAAAAACAAACAAAAACAGATAACTGAAATAAGGTGAACGCCTACGGGTAAAAACCCACTGATAAAAACCCCACGAGAGACTATGGCAAAGGAAAGAAGGAGCACCAGCAGAATGGCCGGCCGGCAAAAACTTGGCAGCAGACACGAGATAAATGTCTACAGAACCCGATACACAACCCGCCCCACACTCTCAGAACTCTTTGAAACCCAATTACGGAATCAGGGGTACTGGTTTCTTTCATCGGAATGGAATTGGCAGGACGGTCAGGCCGCATGAAAGCTCTTCTGTTCTTCTTGGTGTAGCCTTGGCTAAGCATACTGAGTTTTTTCTTTTGTTTTGTTTTGTTTTGTTTTGTTTTGTTTGGGGGTCATTTTTTTTCCGTTTTTTCGATACATCCAATCACACACGTATGACACACGCATACACACAATTCAACACAAACACACACACACACACACCTACACACACACACACATACACACACATAATGCAATCATATATACAGAACGCGTGCGCGCGCGCGCCCACACACACACACACACACACACACACACACACACACACACACACACACACACACTTTGTTTCTAGTATTGAAATTTATTTACTTATTATTGCTTATTCACTACAATTATTGTTGCAGCTGCTGCTTTGATCTCTCTCTCTCTCTCTCTCTCTCTCTCTCTCTCTCTCTCTCTCTCTCCCTCTCTCTCTCCCTCTCTCTCTTTCTCTCTATCTATTTATCTATCTATCCCTCTCGCTCTCTCTCTCTAGGTAATGTCATATTCCTAATAGTGATAGATACTAATGTGTGGACAGTTTAACCTTTCGCACTGCCTGCCAATGTATTTTTTCATAGTTTTCATAGGAATAGATAATAAACTCTTAAACTGTATCATGACAAGATTTATACTCGGTGTTTCTGAGAAAGTGTAGCTCATTTCGACACTTCCTCCTTGATTCCTTGATTGCTGGGACTTGTACGATGTGAGACAAAGGCACAACACGGCGGACTCCATAAAGAACCTCTTCCGAGACGTCCCTCCAGATGCAGTTTTCCATTTTTTCAAACGATCAATAGATTTCACCTGATATGATTTTACGGCTTTTTTTTTTTTTTTTTTTTTTTTTTAGACTTGCAAGGTTAACGGTGAGCATGGTCTTTTAACTGTTGTCTTTTATCTTAACCGGGTTGTCGTTTTTGACGACATGGTGTTAGCCCTGATAGGCTCTAGTAGTCGGCTGGGCTATAAGCAATATGAACTTGAACTTGAAGCTCATTTCGTGTTCTGTGGCCCTGTGCTTTGACTGATCTTAGAAGTCAGTTTATTCTCCACAGATATTATTATCACCCACCTTAGCTAGCTTGTTTCCTCTAGTAAGAAGAATACGTTGAAGTTTATCTTTTGCAAAGCAATCAATATCCCTGCCATATGCGTTTCTTGATTTTTGTAGCTGCACTGTTTCTGATAATTTATCAGTGTTGTAAAGACATTTCTGACGCATCGGTATGTGTTTGTTTCAACCCTTTCATGAGAAGCCATGACTTTTGCATTTTGTGTTTCTTTCTTTGTTTCGTTTTTTTTTTCTCCATTTTTGTGTATGTGTTTTTTTCCCCCTTTCTCTCTAAGTAATGTATCCCCCGGTCAGAAGGGGCTGTGATATTACTTATAATTGGCTGTTTCATATTGATTATAATCATGTCCAAGTCGTAATATGTCCCCGGTCAGAAGGGCTGTGATATTACTTATAATTGCCTGTTTCATATTGATTATAATCATGTCCAAGTCGTAATATGTCCCCGGTCAGAAGGGGCTGTGATATTACTTATAATTGACTGTTTCATATTGATTATAATCATGTCCAAGTCGTAATATGTCCCCGGTCAGAAGGGGTTGTGATATTACTTATAATTGGCTGTTTCATATTGATTATAATCATGTCCAAGTCGTAATATGTCCCCGGTCAGAAGGGGCTGTGATATTACTTATAATTTGGCTGTTTCATATTGATTATAATCATGTCCAAGTCGTAATATGTCCCCGATCAGAAGGGGCTGTGATATTACTTATAATTGCCTGTTTCATATTGATTATAATCATGTCCAAGTCGTAATATGTCCCCGGTCAGAAGGAGCTGTGGTATCATTTATAATTGGCTGTTTCATATTGATTATAATCATGTCCAAATCGTAATATGTCCCCGGTCAGAAGGGGCTGTGGTATCATTTATAATTGGCTGTTTCATATTGATTATAATCATGTCCAAGTCGTAATATGTCCCCGATCAGAAGGGGCTGTGATATTACTTATAATTGCCTGTTTCATATTGATTATAATCATGTCTAAGTCGTAATATGTCCCCGGTCAGAAGGAGCTGTGATATTACTTATAATTGCCTGTTTCATATTGATTATAATCATGTCCAAGTCGTAATATGTCCCCGGTCAGAAGGGGCTGTGATATTACTTATAATTGACTGTTTCATATTGATTATAATCATGTCCAAGTCGTAATATGTCCCCGGTCAGAAGGGGCTGTGATATTACTTATAATTGGCTGTTTCATATTGATTATAATCATGTCCAAGTCGTAATATGTCCCCGGTCAGAAGGGGCTGTGATATTACTTATAATTGACTGTTTCATATTGATTATAATCATGTCCAAGTCGTAATATGTCCCCGGTCAGAAGGGGTTGTGATATTACTTATAATTGGCTGTTTCATATTGATTATAATCATGTCCAAGTCGTAATATGTCCCCGGTCAGAAGGGGCTGTGATATTACTTATAATTTGGCTGTTTCATATTGATTATAATCATGTCCAAGTCGTAATATGTCCCCGATCAGAAGGGGCTGTGATATTACTTATAATTGCCTGTTTCATATTGATTATAATCATGTCCAAGTCGTAATATGTCCCCGGTCAGAAGGAGCTGTGGTATCATTTATAATTGGCTGTTTCATATTGATTATAATCATGTCCAAATCGTAATATGTCCCCGGTCAGAAGGGGCTGTGGTATCATTTATAATTGGCTGTTTCATATTGATTATAATCATGTCCAAGTCGTAATATGTCCCCGGTCAGAAGGGGTTGTGATATTACTTATAATTGGCTGTTTCATATTGATTATAATCATGTCCAAGTCGTAATATGTCCCCGGTCAGAAGGGGCTGTGATATTACTTATAATTTGGCTGTTTCATATTGATTATAATCATGTCCAAGTCGTAATATGTCCCCGATCAGAAGGGGCTGTGATATTACTTATAATTGCCTGTTTCATATTGATTATAATCATGTCCAAGTCGTAATATGTCCCCGGTCAGAAGGAGCTGTGGTATCATTTATAATTGGCTGTTTCATATTGATTATAATCATGTCCAAATCGTAATATGTCCCCGGTCAGAAGGGGCTGTGGTATCATTTATAATTGGCTGTTTCATATTGATTATAATCATGTCCAAGTCGTAATATGTCCCCGATCAGAAGGGGCTGTGATATTACTTATAATTGCCTGTTTCATATTGATTATAATCATGTCTAAGTCGTAATATGTCCCCGGTCAGAAGGAGCTGTGATATTACTTATAATTGCCTGTTTCATATTGATTATAATCATGTCCAAGTCGTAATATGTCCCCGGTCAGAAGGAGCTATGATATTACTTATAATTGACTGTTTCATATTGATTATAATCATGTCCAAGTCGTAATATGTCCCCGGTCAGAAGGAGCTGTGATATTACTTATAATTGCCTGTTTCATATTGATTATAATCATGTCCAAGTCGTAATATGTCCCCGGTCAGAAGGGGCTGTGATATTACTTATAATTGGCTGTTTCATATTGATTATAATCATGTCCAAGTCGTAATATGTCCCTGGTCAGAAGGGGCTGTGGTATCATTTATAATTGGCTGTTTCATATTGATTATAATCATGTCCAAGTCGTAATATGTCCCCGGTCAGAAGGGGCTGTGATATTACTTATAATTGCCTGTTTCATATTGATTATAATCATGTCCAAGTCGTAATATGTCCCCGGTCAGAAGGGGCTGTAATATCATTTATAATTGACTGTTTCATGATGATAATAATTATGGTTTAGTCGTAGTATGTCCCCCGGTCAGAAGGGGCTCTGATATTTATAACTGACTGTTTCGTGTTGATAATAATTATGGCTTGATCGTAATATCTCTCCTGGTCAGAAAGGGCTGTGATATCATTTAAAACTGAATGTTTCATATTGATAACAATTATGGTTGGAGGGGGCCGTGAGATTATTTATAATTAACTTCATATTGATGATAATTATGGTTGGAAGGGCTGTGATATCATTTATAATTGACTGTTTCATATTGATGATAATTATGGTTGGCGGGGGCAGTGGTATTATTTATAATTGACTGTTTCATATTGATCATAATTATGGCTGGAAGAGTTGTGATACTGTTTGTAATCCACTGTTTCATCTTGATAATAATCATGGTTAGAATGGGCTGTGATATTAGTCATAATTGACTGTTTCATACTGATCATAATTATGGGTTAGTCGTAATATCTCTCCAGGTCAGAAAGGTATGTGATATCATTTATAATTGACTGTTTCATATTGATCATAATTATAGCCAAGTCGTGATATATTCCCCGGTTAGAAAGGGGCTGTGATATTATTTATAATTGACTGTTTCGTATTGATCATAATTACGGTTTAGTCGTAATTTGTCTCCAGGTCATAAGCCGCTGTGGGCCTTTCTCTCGATCAAGTCTTGTCTTCCGTGTTCCCGCCTGGCGCCCTCGTGTGGTCACGTGCCCAGTGTAAAAGGACTAATCAGCCGGCAGTTTGGCTTGTGGTCGGAGCGGCGCTTGGTGACACGTCCCCCTGGTATCGTATGGCTCTTCCCCCTCACCCACCCACCCCGTTCCCACCTCTCCCGTCCGTGTCGTCCCTCCGTGTTCTTGTCTTTGTCAGGTGTGTGCAATTAGCAGGGTTACACCACGTCCTTAAGCTTTTTTTTTTCTTGTTGCTGGGAAGTTGTTTTTTTCCTTTTTGTGAATGTTCGTGTGTGTTTGATGTTTGGTGTGTGTGTGTGTGTGTGTGTGTGTGTGTAGGTGTGTGTGTGTGTGTAGTGTCTGCTGTGTGTGTGAGTATGTGTGTTGTAGAAGAAGAGAGAGAGTGGTTGTGTGTGTGTGTTGTGTGCGTGCGAGCGCGCGTGTGTGTATGTGTGTCTGTGAGAGAGAGTGTGTGTGTGTGTGTGTGTGTGTGTGTGGTGGAGGCGCGTGTGTGTGCTGTGTGCTGTGGTTGTGGTGTGTGTGTGTGTGTGTGTGTGTGTATGTGTGTGTTGTATGTGTGTGTTTGTGTGTGTGTGTGTGACGTATGCGTGTGTGCACGCTCGCGCGTGTATGTGTGTGTATGTGGGCGTCATTTATTTATTCATTTGAATATTTATCTGTTTATTGTTCCTTTTTATCATTTCTTTATTGTCTATCTATATTTTCATGTATTTGTTGGCTTTGTAAATCTTATTGTTCTTGTCTTCGTTTTTTGTTGTTGTTGTGTTGTTGTAGTTTTGATTGTTTTGTGTGTTTGGTTGGCTTTGTTGTTGTTACTGTTGTTGTTGTCGTTGTTAATTTTGTTCTCTTCTTCTTCGTCATCTTTTCCTTATTGTTTGGGTTTTTTCCCCCACCTTCGTCCCCTGTGGGCTTAAGGAAACGGGAAAACACCTAGCATGAAAACAACGGCGAGTGCAAAGAAACGACTTTTAGCTATTAATTTCTATCGTTGGAAAATAAAATAAAAAAAGAAGTATCATTATCATTATGTCTGTCTCCTCCCTACCTAGCTCTCTCTCTCTCTCTATCTCTCTCTCTCTCTCTCTCTCTCTCTCTCTCTCTCTCTCTCCTCTCTCTCTCTCTCCACCTTGCCTCTCGCAATGGCTAGTCTAAAATATGACTTTTAGGCAATAACGATTACCGTTCGAAAATAAACCACATTCATAGTCAATGGCATTGTCTCCTCTCTCTCTCTCTCTCTCTCTCTCTCCTCTCTCTCTCTCTCTCTCTCTCTCTCTCTCTCTTCTCTCTTCCCTTCCCCTTTTCTTCTTCGTCTCTACGCCCTGCTCCTTCTCTTTCTATTTTTTTTACATTTTTTTTCCCTTGGAGACATTTCTCGAGAAAGGGAACCGAACAGAAAACACGAAATGCAAGGAAAAGGTTGGATTAAAAAGAAAGGATGGATGATAGACAGACTGAGACGGAGGGATAGAGAGAAAAGGAAACACAAAAAAGTTTGGCAAGGCACTAAAACAAATGAGAGTTCTTCAAGAACCCATTAATCTCGGGACAGAAAAGATGAGGTTGTGGCGAGGTGGAGAGAAAGTGAGAGATATGGGCTTGAAGTCAAACGCTTTTCTCTTCTTCTTCTTTTTCAATTTTATTTTGATACTATTTTCTCAACCCCTAAAAGACGAACAAAACTACACAAGAAAGTACAGACAGACTGGGAAAAAAAGACAGAAACGATATCTTTTTTTCCTCAAGGTTAAAATATAGTTTTACATCATCTACGTTTAAAGCGAGACTATCAAAAAACTGAACAGCATACAGGGAAAAAAAGAAAATGAATGAATGAAAGAAAAGACAGTAAAGAAAAAATGAAACCAAGTGAAAGAAAGGCCGAAACCAAGTACACCAACAAAGGCAACAATACAAACAATAAAGAAAGAAAAAAAAGAGAAAATCTGGAAACCTGAAAACAATATTATTACTAAAGAATAGTATAGTAGCATCAGGTCCTGGTGGGTCGGCCCCACAGTTAATTAAAACCTTGCTATCTGCCCTACAATGTAAACACAAAGCGTACCTAAGTTATAAGGTAAGGATAATGATAATGGTACTCTATTGTCCATGGATAGAAGTTACAAGATAATGATAATGGTACTCTATTGTCCATCGACCGAAGTTACAAGATAATGATAATGGTACTCTATTGTCCATCGACAGAAGTTATAAGATAATGATAATGGTACTCTATTGACCATCGACAGAAGTTATAAGATAATGATAATGGTACTCTATTGTCCATGGATAGAAGTTACAAGATAATGATAATGGTACTCTATTGTCCATTGATAGAAGTTATAAGATAATGATAATGGTACTCTATTGTCCATTGATAGAAGTTACAAGATAATGATAATGGTACTCTATTGTCCATGGATAGAAGTTACAAGATAATGATAATGGTACTCTATTGTCCATTGATAGAAGTTATAAGATAATGATAATGGTACTCTATTGTCCATGGATAGAAGTTACAAGATAATGATAATGGTACTCTATTGTCCATGGATAGAAGTTACAAGATAATGATAATGGTACTCTATTGTCCATGGATAGAAGTTACAAGATAATGATAATGGTACTCTATTGTCCATGGATAGAAGTTACAAGATAATGATAATGGTACTCTATTGTCCATTGATAGAAGTTACAAGATAATGATAATGGTACTCTATTGTCCATTGATAGAAGTTACAAGATAATGATAACGGTATTCTATTGTCCATGGATAGAAGTTACAAGATAATGATAATGGTACTCTATTGTCCATGGATAGAAGTTACAAGATAATGATAATGGTACTCTATTGTCCATTGATAGAAGTTACAAGATAATGATAATGGTATTCTATTGTTATGGATACAAGTTTATCGTAAAAGAGATGTTTTCAAACCAAACTAACCGTGTCTTGCATACTGGGTATTTTCATGTTTCCATAAGCCAGACACTGACATGACTCACTGGATCTTTAACTAACGTGCGCATTTGATATTTTACTTGCATATATACATGCAAAGTCAGAACAAAACTGACGCAACTGAAATGTGGTTTCTAAGAAGAATGTTGAGAGTTCCATGGACAGCAAAGAACACAAACGAGACAGCCTTGAAGTAGGCAGACACAAGAAGATCATTAACAAAGAAGATTGGGAAAAGACAAGCAACATTTATAGGACATTTTATCAGGCAAGAGAAATTAGAACCATCCTAACCACAACAGGAAAGCTGGAGGGAAAGAGAACACCAGGCAGATCCAAGGAGAAAATATTGGACGGACTTGCAGGGTGGCTGTGGACAGAGAGGGTGGGAGATATACTTGCAGCGACATGAGATAGATTCGTATGGAGGGCCATGATCGCCAACGCAATGCAGCATGGCACATGACGATGATGATGAATACGATGATGATGATGATGATGATGATGATGATGATGATGATGATGATGTGATGATGATATGATGATGATGATGATGAGATGATGATGACGATGATGATGATGATGATGATGATGATGATGATGACGACGCACACGAAGGGGACTCAGTACTGGCGGGTGTGCGCACATGCTGACCTGGGACATCCTACATGACATTCTACATGCAAAAATGTCCACCACCACCACCACCACAACCACCACCACCACCACCACCATCATCACCACCACCACCATCACCACCACCATGACCACCCCTTACTCACCAGGCGGAGATGTCTAGCTGGATTGTACCCAGGTGTTTACAATTAATTAGAAGTCTGACGTTTGCCCGATAAGAATCAAGTGAAGAATAATAACAATAATAAAAAAAAAAAGCAGATGAAACAAGAAAATCACAGAAAAAGAAATCAAAACAAACGCACAAACAAGCAAACAAAACAAAAAGAGAAAAAATAACGAAAAAAGAAACAAACAAGAACAAAACAACCGAAGATAAACGCGAAGAGTAAAAAAAGAATAAAAGAAAAAAGAGAAATACAGATTTCTTTCAGTGCTGACCGAAATGATTCTCTCTCTCTCTCTCTCTCTCCTCTCTCTCTCTCTCTCCTCTCTCTCTCTCTTTCTCTCTCTCTCACTATCTCTCTCTCTCCATCTCTCTCCCTCTCTCTCTCCATCTCTCTCTCCTTCCCTCTCTTTCTCTTTTTCTCTCTTCCTATCTCTCTCTCCATCTCACTCTCTCCCTCCCTCTCTCTTTCCCTCTCTCTTTCTCCTCTAGCTATCTCTCTTTCTCCCTATCTCTCTCTCTCCTTTCTCTCTCTCACTCTCTCTCTCTCTCTCACTCCTCCCCCCCCCCCTCTCTCTCTCCCCTCTCTCTGTGTCTCCCCACATAAAGACAGTGATTTACTGTATCCATTACATCAAAAACACGAAAGAAGATGAAGTGCACGTTTGGCATTTTTTGCCAAGCACTCAGAAATATTCAAGAGAAAATTCATTTGATCCAAGCATTGCAGACAGTCTTCCCACTTAAAATTTGCTCTTATTGATGACATCCACAACAACTGATGTTATATATCATCTGTCTTTGTATTTGTTCGTTTCTTTGTTTGTTTGTTTTTGTTTGTTTGTTTTTGTTTTGTGTATCAGGCATTTAGATATAGGTAGAAAGAAACTCTAGGGAGAGCTAGACAACAGAAGGTCTTCAGAGAAGTAACCCCCTTTAGACAAGTGTTTCGGCCCTGAATTCCTTACACTCTCGGGGGACCGGGCCATATCCAGGTCATGACTTCTGCTGTTGTCTATTTTTTTCCCCACGCCGGGGAGCGAACCTGGGCGATTCTGCGCTTCAGAACTGCGGTACGCGGTTTTACCAATGTGCTAACGGGGCACACATCATCTGTAGGGAATTTAATCCTTATAAAGTTCACTTTTGGTTCCTCCTTGCCCAGATCCAGCTTGAGCTCCTTTCTGCTGCCTCTGCCATCGCTTTAAGGGCTCTAGTCCTCTTCTTCCCAGAAATGCGAGTTGTTTCATGAGATCATAAGCGGAGGTGCCCACAAACCCTCTTGCCCCGACCTCTATGGCGAAGATTTTGACCCGCACACCTGCTTTCTTCAGGGTGCTGGCAAGACCGGCGTAGATATGTGCTTCTTCCATTCTGCTTTCGTATGGCACAGTGAGTTCTATCAGAATCACTTGTTTCGAGGAGTCAGAGTGGAGAGCGATGTCTGGTCTCATGCCTGTCTTGCTGATGACATCTGGGTAATTTCTCCACTCTGGGAGGTCTGCTGTACACTCCCAGTCGACTGCTCCATCCAGAAGACCCTTTGGCAATGTGCTGGTTGTCATAGCAATTTTGGGCCAGACCTGTTTCCCTCCTGCTTTGTAGAACGTTGTCATAGCAATTGGTGCGTTTGGGGTCATGGTTTTTTCGCTAACCACGTCTGTGATCACTTTCAGAACTTGGTTGTGCCTCCATGTATACCTTCCTTGGGCTAGCGCTACTTTGCAAGAGCTTAGGACGTTCCACTGTTTGTTTCTTCTGACAGAGCGGACATGCTGGGTCATCTGATTTCCCCCATTTCACTAAGTTTGCATATACAGATCTGAGGAGGAAGCTTATCCTTAGAGGAGCCATGTGCCACATATCGTTCCAGCTGAGACTTCTTTGGAGTGCACTGTCCCATGTTGTCCATTGCCCCTGTTGACCTTGC
>JAPXFY010000023.1:57283063-57288063 GCA_030674185.1 Monoplex corrugatus
TAACTCTTTAGACTCCCTGCTGCCCTATCCACCAGCATCCTGCATTTTGTCAACCATGCTAGCAAAACAAAGAACTTACCCTTTGATTCCATCACCGTATCCACCAGCTTCTTTTTAACTCCGTATCCACCAGCTGGTGGATAGGGTGAAGGAATCAAAGAGTTAAGCTTTTGCTGCTGGTTGATAGGGTGCGGGAGTCAAAGGATTAATGTTTGAAACTATTCCAAGAACGAATTAACCAAATCCTGACAAATCTCCAGTAAGCCCAACCCGTCCCCATAACGTCTTCTCGACAAACACCCGAGGCCTTGTCTCCCTCCCTCCCTCCCTCCTTCCTCTCCCCTCTCTCTCTCTCTCTCTCTCTCTCTCTCCATTCATAGCGCCCGTCTGGGTTCTCGGTTCCTCGTAAAGTGTGAAGCCCAACTCGTGAAACAGCAATAACAATCATCATCATCGCCACCCCCGCCATCACCACAGACGCCTGAGGTTGCTTGTCTGCCCATAAAAGCTGGAGGAGACCACGACTGTATCCAGCCACAGACATTTACACCAACGTAGATTGGCAACGCTGCAGAGTTCCAGCCCATGCTGTCCTCAATTAAATAGTTCCGATATATGGGGAGCCTCTGCATCTGCACAATTCCGGTCTATGATGGCCTCATCATCCATTCCTAACTGCTTTGCCAAGATTATTCCAATGTAGCCTGATACAATATTAGTATAAGAATATAGACTTGGTAAAATATAGACTAGGTAAAACAGAGACTAGGTAGGGCCTCAGCTAGGACCTCAGGACCTGACAATGGGAATTATAGTCATGATGCTATGGAGTTCCATCTAGGACTGATGCTGCATGGCAGGGATGTACTCTGCGCTCACTATCATGACGTACCTGGCTTAATGCTTGTGCCGTGATTACCATACACATGACACCTGTGACGTTAGTGCATATGGAATTCGTTCCGAGCGCGGAGACGCTAACGTCGTCTTGAGAAACTGAAACTGAAAACTTTGCCAAATTAACGGTTTTAGACCTCGAAACAACGTTGAGGGTTAAAGAACTTCCGGTCTATAACAGCGTTCCTATTTGATTTTGTGTAGAGAAGCAAGGGCAAGCTGTAAGACAGGTCCAATGGGACTTAATGCTAGTATCGCTGAGTAATAAACTGTTTACAAATTTTGAAGTGTTGAAGTTGGGCAAGTGCCTTAACACCCGGATACAATGTTTAGACATGTTGAACACTCTTGTTTCGTAAATAATTGTTCATGGATCATCGGACTCACATTTTTGGTCCCATTTTCTAGGCTCACGCTACCTTACTGGCCACAGGCTGGGACAATGTTAAATATGATGTTGATAATGATAATGGGGATTATAGTTATGATGCCATGGAGTTCCATCTATGATTGATACTGCACGACAGGGCTGTACTCTGCGCTCACTATCATCATTTATATCCTGGCGTCAACCAAGCCTGAGTTACGAAGAAAACCTGCGGTGTTGATCAGGAGATTTGAGCAACATCCTGAATGACATCGCATCCGTGAAGTGAATGAGACTAGACTGTGTGGCCCCATGCAAGGAAGCTGGTGGATTTGGGTGAGGGAGTCAAAGGTGTTTAGTTGATAGGCAGAATGCGGGAGAAAAATGGATAATTAACTATGAATGCTCAGCTCACAAGCGCCGCGGTGGCAGTTGCGAAGCGATCAGACAGACAATCATACATTATGACAGAATGTGTGAGACAACGCTTGTTGCCTGTACTCAGGACCTGGCCAGCTCGTGGGTTTATGTGCAGGCTTAAGGCTGTGCCGTGAACATTCTGGATCTTCTCCACCACATGGCACCTGTAACGTTAGTGCATGATGGAATTCATTCCAGCGCGGGGAGACGTCATCTTGAGAAATTGAAACTAAAGTGTTGCCTGTCTCAGTAGCCATGTCTACGGGCACACACAGACCCACTGTA
The DNA here is from genome assembly GCA_030674185.1 of Monoplex corrugatus. Lineage (NCBI taxonomy): Eukaryota > Metazoa > Mollusca > Gastropoda > Littorinimorpha > Ranellidae > Monoplex > Monoplex corrugatus. The sequence continues at coordinate 57,285,033 of JAPXFY010000023.1, forward strand.
TCGGGGAGAGCCAAGTCCATTCACCCGACCTTCGTCTTCGGCGCTGATTTACAGGGACAGCCCGCGACAGACGAAATGGGCCCGTAAAGCAACTGGCTCAATGTCCGGGGTGTCCCTTCGTAAATCTCAACCCTCTTCTTTTTCCTTCGTTCCTCCGTCCGTCGGTCCGCCAGGCGTCTGAGGAGATGGAGGGTGGTGGGGATGGTGGTGAGCCAAGCGTCAACTGGCCATTTGAACTTGTCAAAATCTCCTCCTCACTCCCTTTCCCCTGTCTGTCTGTCTGTCTGTCTGTCTGTCTGTCTGTCTGTCTGTCTGTCTCTCTCTCTCTCTCTCTCTCTCTCTCTCTCTCTCTCTGAGATGTCGTCAACAAACGCTGATGATGTACGCAATTCTCTCTCTCTCTCTTTTTTTTTTTTTTTTTTTTTTAAAGCACTAAAAGTACAGAGACAATGCTAAATCGGATGCTAAACGATGAGGGACGGACTGAAGCAGAACCCAAGGCCACAGGACACCATGCCATACAAGGTGTGCGGAAGACACTGTGTCTGCAGGATCCATCTTGTGTCCCACGTAAAGACACATGAAGGACTCTGCTGGTGATACGACGGACAGACGGGTGGATGTGCTAATCTCTTTTTGCCTGGTGTTATAGGACCATACGCCTGCTCATACCTCAGATGTACAGGGAGCCCCCCGTGGGAATGCCGGGGACTCAATCAGTGTAAATCGTATCCCCACTTCTGGAAATTCGGTGCTAGAAATTGCCTCTTTTCTGTCACCCTCTTTGTTTCTTTCTTCCTCCTTTGCTTTCTGTCATTTCTTCCTATCATTTTCTGCCTTGCTGGACCATTCACCTGTATGTGTTCGATAAAGTCTTGCGTACTTTTACTTGGGATTGATAATTGGGTACATGGGTCAAGTGCATTTTTGGCTCTAGGAAGGTGAGATATGCGGAAGCAATTTTAGGTAATTTAGGCCAGTTTTTAGATATGTTTCAGTGTCCTTAATTATGTTTAAATTTGCATTCAGGTATGTTATTAAATTCCCTGTGTGATAAATTGGACGGAATGGTCAATGCCAGGGGCATGTCCTTAGATTATACGCGCGAATGCATTGATATATGTACTTAATTTTCTTTTCCTTTTTTTCCCTGTTGAAGTACTGTGTATGTTTTGAACTGATTATAGCCCTGATATGGATCTACGTAGTCGGCTGGGCTTTAAAGAACAATAACAATAACAATAGCACTAACAATGTACAGAGAGTGATGCTATAGGACTATATGCCTGCTCATACGTCAGATGTACGGAGGGTGGTGCTATAGAACTATAATTTTTATGTCTGCTCATACGTCAGATGTACGGAGGGTGGTGCTATAGAACTATAATTTTTATGCCTGCTCATACGTCAGATGTACGGAGGGTGGTGCTATAGAACTATAATTTTTATGTCTGCTCATACGTCAGATGTACGGAGGGTGGTGCTATAGAACTATAATTTTTATGTCTGCTCATACGTCAGATGTACGGAAGGTGGTGCTATAGAACTATAATTTTTATGCCTGCTCATACGTCAGATGTACGGAGGGTGGTGCTATAGAACTATAATTTTTATGTCTGCTCATACGTCAGATGTACGGAAGGTGGTGCTATAGAACTATAATTTTTATGTCTGCTCATACGTCAGATGTACGGAAGGTGGTGCTATAGAACTATAATTTTTATGTCTGCTCATACGTCAGATGTACGGAGGGTGGTGCTATAGAACTATGATTTTTATGTCTGCTCATACGTCAGATGTACGGAAGGTGGTGCTATAGAACTATGATTTTTATGTCTGCTCATAGTCAGATGTACGGAGGGTGGTGCTATAGAACTATAATTTTTATGTCTGCTCATACGTCAGATGTACGGAGGGTGGTGCTATAGAACTATGATTTTTATGTCTGCTCATACGTCAGATGTACGGAGGGTGGTGCTATAGAACTATAATTTTTATGTCTGCTCATACGTCAGATGTACGGAAGGTGGTGCTATAGAACTATAATTTTTATGTCTGCTCATACGTCAGATGTACGGAGGGTGGTGCTATAGAACTATAATTTTTATGTCTGCTCATACGTCAGATGTACGGAAGGTGGTGCTATAGAACTATAATTTTTATGTCTGCTCATACGTCAGATGTACGGAGGGTGGTGCTATAGAACTATAATTTTTATGTCTGCTCATACGTCAGATGTACGGAAGGTGGTGCTATAGAACTATAATTTTTATGTCTGCTCATACGTCAGATGTACGGAAGGTGGTGCTATAGAACTATAATTTTTATGTCTGCTCATACGTCAGATGTACGGAAGGTGGTGCTATAGAACTATAATTTTTATGTCTGCTCATACGTCAGATGTACGGAAGGTGGTGCTATAGAACTATAATTTTTATGTCTGCTCATACGTCAGATGTACGGAGGGTGGTGCTATAGAACTATAATTTTTCATGCCTGCTAATACGTTAGATCGACAGACAGTGGTGCTACAGAACTATAATTATGTCTGGTCACACGTCAGATCGACGGAGAGTCCACTCTGTGTGTGTATGTCAGAGTGAATGTATGTGGCTCCTTTCTTAATAAATGGGTGGAGACTTTTCTCACCTGTTTACCGAACTGCCAGTGCCTAAACCCCTTTCATGTGTATCTACGTACATGTACAGGTAAAAAGTCATTTCATTCTGTTCCAGAACTAAACGGAAAAGATAAGATTTTCGGCCAATTGGACTTTATACCAAAGAAATAAGAGGGAAGCAGGGAGAATTTTTATAATATTAATCAAAGAACATAACTCTTGAGAGTCACGTAGGGATTATCTCCCATTTTGTAGAACTTCTCAAATCTAACACAGTTTGCGCTACCCATTCAGCTAGCATAGAAGCAGATACAAAGCACAAAATCCTTAAGTTTTCAGCTTACGAATTTCGTGCTTTGTATCTGCTTCTATGCTAGCTGAATGGGTAGCGCAAACTGTGTTAGATTTGAG
>JAPXFY010000023.1:57295563-57298063 GCA_030674185.1 Monoplex corrugatus
ATATGTTCGCGCACATAAGCTAAGGAGATGCCCCTGGCGTTGACCACTCCGTCCCATTTATCGCACAAGCGATTTAAAAACATGCCTGAATGCAAATTGAAACATAACCAAGGACACTAAAACATACATGAAAACAGGCCTAAGTTATCTAAAATTGCTTTCGCGTATCTCATTTCCCTAGAGCCAAAAATGCATTTAATACACGTACCCAATTATCAATCCTAAGAGAAAGTATGTAAGACTTTATCGAACACATACAGGTGAATGGCCCAGCAAGGCAGAAAATGATAGGAAGAAATGACAGAAAGCAAAGGAGGAAGAAAGTAACAAAGAGAGTGACAGAAAAGAGGAGATTTCTAGCACAGAATTTCCTGAAGGTGGGGATACTGTTTATACTGAAAGAGCCCCCGCATCTCCACGGGGGTTCCACAAATCAGTCCAGAGAATCTGACAATACCTTCTGTATCTCACAGTGCAACCAAGTTGTTTTAGGGTTCTTTGAGCAGCATTCTTATGGGTAGTCTTCATTTACTCTTAAAAGTGGTAGGACTTTAAACTCGACAAAACAGAACAGACAACCATAACATGCATCAATACTCACTCACTCACTCACAAAGACACACACACACACACACACACACACACACACACACACACACACACACACACACACACACACACACACACACACACGCACGCACTCACTCACTCACTCACTCACACACACACACACACCACACACACACACGCACGCACTCACTCACTCACTCACTCACTCACACACACACACACACACACACACACACACACACACACACACATACACATGCACATGCACACCCACACACATATACACGCACACACACTCACTCACACACACATACACTTGAACATGCACACGTTCGCACGCATACATACACGCGCGCACGCATACACATGTGCACACACACCATATGAACGAATTGCTACGATCTGTCAATTACCGGAAGTCAGGTGGAACAAAACTAGGTGCTTTTTTTTCAAAAGGTTCTATTAAACGTTAAAAACAAATGAGAGAAAAAAAATCATTAACGTATACGTATACAATCAGCAAGGCAGAAAATAATAGGAAGAAATGACAGAAAGCAAATGTAATCAAAGGACATAACTCTTGAGAATTATCTCCCATGTTGTATAGAACTTCTGAAATCTAACACAGTTTGCGCTACCCATTCGGCTAGCATAGAAGCAGATACAGGAGTGTTCTGAGCTTACTGTTTTTGTACTTTGTATCTGTTTCTATGCTAGCTGAATGGGTAGCGCAAACTGTGTTAGATTTGAGAAGTTCTTACAACATGGGAGATAATTCTCAAGAGTTATGTCCTTTGATTATATTTCTCCCTGCTTCCCTCTTATTTCTTTGGTATTACCTGTATACGTATACGTATATAAACTTTGTTGGTGTGTATCAATCCGTGCATGTTTATCTATACATGGATTCTGACGTGTGTTTGTGTGTTTGTGATATGTTAGTGTCTCTGTATTTATTATGCTCTGTGTCATGTAAAATGTGTAATGCACAGTCAGCTCAGTACAGTTTGCTGAACAGCACGATACAAAAAATGATTTATAATCAAATTTGAGAGAAAAGAAATGACGCAAAGCAAAATAACATGTGGTAGTAGATCAATACCTAGACGTTCTAAATATGCGTGTGTGTGCATGTGTGTGCATGTGTGTGTATGTGTTTGTGTGTGTGTGTGTGTGGTGTGTGTGTGTGTGTGTGTGTGTGTGGTGTGGTGAGTAGTGTGTGTGTGTGTGTGTGTGTGTGTGTGTGTGCATGTGTGTGTATGTGTTTGTGATGTGTGTGTAAGTGTGTGTGTATGTGTGAGTGAGTGAGTGGTGTGCGTGTGGGGTGGGGGTGTAGTGTGTGTGCACGCGCGCGCGCGATACCCGCTCGCTCGCGCACGCGTGTGTGTGTGTGCGTGCGCGCGCGCGTGTGTGTGTGTATGTCTGTGTGTGGTGTGTGTGTGTGTGTGTGTGTGTGTGTGTGTGTGTCTCGCGCATGCGGTGCGTGCCAGCAGCGAATAATAATACCTACATGTCGTGCTGACGGCCCGTTCGTCACCGCCCCGCCCGCCCCTGGTACCTCTGCTTATTTTGACAAGCTAAATGTTCCACTGGGAAAGTTGGAAACGCGCGCCACGGCTATGGAACCAATGCCAAGGCGGACAAGAGCGGAGAGAAGCTGCCATGAGTGTGTGTGTTGTGTTGTGTGTGTGTGGTGTGTGTGTGGTGTGTGTGTGTGGTGTTGTGTGTGTGTGTGTGTTGTGTGGTGTGTGTGTGTGTGTGTGCTCAAGGTCGTGAATTATTGAACACTGGGGTTTCATCCGCTTCACGTTTGGATAGTCGGGATGGGACTGATGGGGGAATCTGTGTGGCTTGTTTCTGCAAGGTGTTTGTAGTTTGTGCACTACAAGGGTCTTTGGATTGTTGGATAAGATTGATGGGGGGGGGGGAG
>JAPXFY010000023.1:57303063-57305563 GCA_030674185.1 Monoplex corrugatus
ACACATACAGAACTTCAACAGGAAAAAAAAATAAGAAACGAAAATTAAGTACACGTATCAATGCATTCGTGCACGTAATCTAAGGACATGCCCCTAGCGTTGACTACTCCAATTTATCGCACAAGGGATTTATAAAAAAAAAAACCATACCTGAACACAAATTTAAGCATACCTAAGGACACCAAAACATTAAAAACAGGCCTAAATTAGCTCAAATTCCTTCCGATATCTCACTTCCCTAGATTCCAAAAAAGTATTTAATACATGTACCCAATTATCAATCCTAAGACAAAGTACGTAAGACTCTATCGAACACTTACAGGTGAATGACCAGCAAGGCAGAAAATAATAGGAAGAAATGACAGAAAGCAAACGAGGAAGGCAGAAACAAAGAGAGTGACAGAAAAGATTAAATTTCTTGCACAGAATTTCCAGAAGGTGGGTATTTTATTTATACTGAATGAGCCTCCTGCATCCCCACGGAGGTTACACTCAAGGAACAATAACAGTTGTACAGTCAATGAACAATAACAGTTGTACAGTCAATGAACAATAACAGTTGTTAGTCAATGAACAATAACAGTTGTACAGTCAATGAACAATACAGTTGTATAGTCAAGAACAATAACAGTTGTACAGTCAATGAACAATAACAGTTGTATTGCAAGAACAATAACAGTTGTATAGTCAATGAACAATAACAGTTGTACAGCAAGAACAATAACAGTTGTATAGTCAATGAACAATAACAGTTGTACAGTCAAAGAACAATAACAGTTGTACAGTCAATGAACAATAACAGTTGTACAGTCAAGAACAATAACAGTTGTACAGTCAATGAACAATAACAGTTGTACACAATGAAAAATAACAGTTGTACAGTCAATGAACAATAACAGTTGTATAGTCAACGAACAATAACAGTTGTAAGTCAAGGAACAATAACAGTTGTACAACGAACAATAACAGTTGTTACAATGAACAATAACAGTTGTATAGTCAACGAACAAAACAGTTGTACAGTCAAGAACAATAACAGTTGTATAGTCAATGAACAATAACAGTTGTATAGTCAATGAACAATAACAGTTGTACAGTCAATGAACAATAACAGTTGTACAGTCAATGAACAATAACAGTTGTATAGTCAATGAACAATAACAGTTGTACAGTCAATGAACAATAACAGTTGTATAGTCAATGAACAATAACAGTTGTAAGTCAATAAACAATAACAGTGTGTTACGAATCAATGAACAATTAATTATTTTGTATTATATAGAAAATTAACATTAGTGACATATGAAAATAACAGATTTAATAGATCAATCAACGAATAAAGTTATTAATCAATAGATAAATAATAAATAGTAAATAAAAATAAATTGATATAAGAAAAAAAAGTATAAATAATATAAACGAATCAATAATCATTGTACAAAAAACAATTAACAGTTAGATAGAGACAAATGAAACAATAACCAGCAGTGTCATCACTATGGAACAATAAACATGTTTGCTACACATAAAGGAACATAAAGTTTGTCAGTCCAAGTGTAAGTAAAATACTTATAAAGGTTGTAGTCTAATAACAATAACAGTCTGTAAAAAAGTCACATACAATACAGTTGTTAAGTCGATGAATCAGAATTGTGTATAGTAATGAACAATTAAAGTTCTTTCAATAACAGTTGTACAGTCAATGAACAATAACAGTTGTACAGTCAATGAACAATAACAGTTGTACAGTCAAGGAACAATAACAGTTGTATAGTCAAGGAACAATAACAAATGTACACTCAATGAACAATAACAGTTGTACAGTCAATGAATAATAACAGTTGTACAGTCAATGAACAATAACAGTTGTATAGTCAATGAACAATAACAGTTGTACAGTCAATGAATAATAACAGTTGTACAGTCAAGGAACAATAACAGTTGTATAGTCAATGAACAATAACAGTTGTATAGTCAATGAACAATAACAGTTGTATAGTCAATGAACAATAACAGTTGTACAGTCAACGAACAATAACAGTTGTATAGTCAATGAACAATAACAGTTGTACAGTCAATGAATAATAACAGTTGTACAGTCAAGGAACAATAACAGTTGTATAGTCAATGAACAATAACAGTTGTATAGTCAATGAACAATAACAGTTGTATAGTCAATGAACAATAACAGTTGTACAGTCAATGAACAATAACAGTTGTACAATGAACAATAACAGTTGTATAGTCAATGAACAATAACAGTTGTACAGTCAACGAACAATAACAGTTGTACAATGAACAATAACAGTTGTATAGTCAATGAACAATAACAGTTGTATAGTCAACGAACAATAACAGTTGTACCGTCAATGAACAATAACAGTTGTACAGTCAATGAACAATAAACAGTTGTATAGTCAATGAACAATAACAGTTGTACAGTCAAGGAACAATAACAGTTGTACAGTCAATGAACAATAACAATTGTATAGTCAATGAA
>JAPXFY010000023.1:57310563-57313063 GCA_030674185.1 Monoplex corrugatus
GAGAGACAGACACAGAGAGACAGACACAGAGAGACAGACAGACAGAGAGAGAGAGAGACGGAGAGACAGAGAGAGGAGGGAGAGAGAGAGACAAAGAGAAAGAGACAGACAGACTGACAGAGAGAGGAGGGAGAGAGACAGAGACAGAAGGGAAAGAGAGAGAGACAGAGAGAGGAGGGAGAGAGACAGAGACGGAGAGAGAGACAGAGATAGAGAGAGAGAGACAGAGAGAAAGAGACAGACAGGAGAGAGACAGACGGACAGAGAGAGAGAGACAGAGAGAAGAGGGAGAGAGAGACAGAGACGGAGAGAGAGACAGAGATAGAGAGAGAGAGACAGACAGAGAGAGACAAACGACAGAGAGAGACAGAGATAGAGAGAGAGAGATAGAGAGAGAAAGACAGACAGACAGACGAGACAGACACACAGACAGAGACAGACAGACAGACAGAGACAGACAGACAGACAGAGACAGAGACACAGACACAGACACAGACAGAGAGAGTGCGACACAGACACACACAGAGATGGGCAAAATAAAACCACGCCAGTTGACGCTTTTCAACGCACACCCCTGACTAATTAACGCACGCCACAACCAGCTCAATTGTCCACATGAATGACCTCCAAGTCCAAACTGACGCCTTCGCCAACCTGACCTTGTGGTCAAGAGAACCAGGACAGCTGAACATTATGATCATAGTGCGGCGATGTCACCCCTTATCAAGTGGAACGACAAAAGACATGGACGATTACAACTCTGACCACCAGGCTCCATGGTTACCAGCAGACACACACACACACACACACACACGCGCGCGCGCGCGCGCGCGCACACACGCACGCACGCACACACACACACTCACTCAACACACACACACACACACAGACACAGACACAAACACACACACACATACACACACACACACAAACACACACACACACAGAGACACACACACACACATACAAACACACACACACAAACACACACACACATACACATACACACACACACTCACAGACACCACACACACACACACACACACACACACACACACACACACACACACACACACTTATATCACTTATAGTGAAAGACGTTAAATCAAGGAACGAACGAACACACACACACACACACACACACACACATTCCGTCACTAATATCACTTATAGTGAAAAGACGTTAAATTAAAGAACGAACGAACGAACACAACACAACGCACACACAACACACACCACTCCTCTGTTGAATCTGGAGTGGTTGGTGTGTAGAATGTATGGCTTAATGGTTAAAACACCTACCAAGGACTGCCGTACTGATTCCGTCACTTATAATGGATCCGTGGATATCTTCAATCAAACAATAGTCAAGAACAATCAGAATTCAAATGAACAACAACAACAGGAGTAGTATTTTGAATGTACATAGCGCAGTGACACTAATAATGAGTGTACATAAGGGAGCAAAACTTCATTATGAACAAATTTTTTTTTTAATTAAATTTGTGAGAGTAAACCAAATTGTTGCCTAAAGTGGTCAGAGAAACTAAAGATTAAAATGTCTCGTGGGAAAAGAATTTTACAAAAAAATTATCAAGTAAATGAGGTTAAACTAAAATGGTTGCAACTAAGAGTAGTTCATCGGATTGCTGCCTCCAGTATGATATTAAACGTAACGGGTATTACAACTACGATAAATTGTACATGGTGTAATAATACAAGAGATTCTCATCATCATCATCAGGTGCCTTGCCGCATGGCGTTGGCGATCATGGACTTCCATCTGTCTCTATCTCTTGTTGCCTCAAGCATCTCTTCCACCCTCTTTGTCCTCAGCCACTCTGCAAGTCCGTCTAGTGTCTTCTCCCTGGGTCTACCTGGTGCTCTCTTCCCCTCCAGCTTTCCCGTCGTGACCAGGTGCTCCAATTCCCCCCTCCTCATAAAATGGCCTACAAATGTAATCTTCCTTATGAATGATCTTCTTGTGTCTGACTCCATCAAGACTGTCGTTTGTTTTCTTTGCTGTCCATGGAACTCTACTGAACAAGAGACTCTACTGAACATTTTCTGTGGAACTGTTACTATGTCCATAATTTTGAAACTTAATAGAACAATTAATCAACGAAAAATGCGAAAACATGGTTAACATCAAAATCAAGCGAAAATCTTGTGTTGTTCGGTGTTGATCTAACGTAAAAAACAGATGGAATATTTGATCTTATAACAGCGCTTCCAAATCATTTGTCTATGTAGGCAAAATTGATAAACGTGTTCCGAATGTACATGTATACTTTCCAAAGAATACTAAATTAAGATTCAAAATTGAACAGTATAAAGCCAAAAATAAATGTTCAATTGTTCATTTTTAATGCTGAATGGAATAACTACACACCAATGCTCTCTCCGTAAAAAAAAAAAATTAAAAAAAACCGATTTTCTTCATGACATGTTCTGTTCTTAAATCTTGATGTAAACAACAAACCTTCACTGTTTAGAATAC
>JAPXFY010000023.1:57325463-57327963 GCA_030674185.1 Monoplex corrugatus
AAATACCAAATTAGTATACGTATGAATGCACACGCACGCACGTGCACGGGCAAAGCCGCACAGTCATCATCTCAAAGAAGTGTGTAAAAAGAAGTTAGAGAATGAACGAACGATCACACACACACACACACACACACACACACACACACACACACACACACACACACATTCTGTTTCTGTACACCTGCACGCTGTGTATGTTCCTAGATCGATCTATATAGTGCACATGTGCTACGGAAGCTGATTATCATTAAGTACAAATAAAGTAATAAACAAATGAATCATTAGTCAAAAGTATAAACAATTGAATAATAGGTTTATGATGAGCAAATAAATGCATAGAATTAGTTATGTAAATATTGAATAAATGATAAAGAAATAATAAATAAATGAATGAATAAATAAACAAGTAAATGACTAAATGGTTAGCTAAACAAAAAGATAAATAAAAAAACAAACAAATAAATAAATGACTAAATGTTACGCTATACAAAAACATGCACACACAAATAAATAATGAATAAATAAATAAATAACTGAATGAATAAATTAATACATCAACTAAATGAATTAATCAACTGAATTAAACAAATTATTAAACGACCAAATGAATGGCTAAACAAAAAGAAAAATAAATAAATAAATAAACAAACAAACAAATAAATAAACTGATAAATAAATCACACTCAAAACGACTGCCAGCGTTGAAGCCAGTAAAAAGCAGAAACACACACACACACACACACACACACACACACACACACACACACACACACACACACACACACACAAGTTTAGAGTTTGCTCAAGAGGGATTCATTGCACTCGGGGAGTTCCATATATGTGCTCCACCAAATGTTTGGCCGCCTGGTCTTAGCTGGCAGAAAATAAGCGTACGTCTCGTTTTTGTTATATTCAATAGGCCTTTTGTGTGTGTGTGTGTGTGTGTGTGTGTGTGTGTGTGTGTGTGTGTGTGTGTGGTGTGTGTGTGTGTGTGTGTGTGTGTGTGTGTGTGTCTGTGTCTGTGTCTGTGTGTCTGTGTATTTCTGGTTCCTGACAAAGTACAGGTCATAAGTATTATTATTTTTTCTCATACTGCTAACCGATTCTGTTATATGTCAATTTCAAGACAGTGTAATGCTTTAACCCTTTGACTCCCGCACCCGGTCCACCAGCATCCTGCATTGTCTGTCAACCATGCTAGCAGTACAAAAACTTAACCCTTTGACCTCTATCACCCTATCCACCAGCTTTCTGTCAAAATTTTTTTTTTTTTTTTTTTTTTTTTTGCAGTTGGGGATAGGGTGCAGGAGTGAAAGGGTTAAGAGTGACATGCATGGGACAGCTATACTAATTAATTAATACAGACAGCATACAGCTTCAGTGTGGAACTAGAGTCTACTAGCCATGCGACATAGACTGATGAAATTTGATCAACATTACTGTAAATATCCGAACACTTGAAAATATTAGTAAAGGTTTTTTCCCGTGTGACTGAAAATGAACTTGTAGAAAACTTATTATGTTTTTCTCCCCCCCCCCCCCCCCAAAGTTGATTATTAAAAACCCCTTGAAAGGCTTGTGTGTGTGTGTGTGTGTGTGTGTGTGTGTGTGTGTGTGTGTGTGTGTGTGTGTGTGTGTGTGTGTTGTATTGCTGTGCCTAATTTGTATAGCTATTTTATTTCTATTGAGTTTGTACGTGTCTATATATTTCATTTTATCTTACTGCATAATGTTTTCGTTTTTTTCGCTGAGCTTTATTCTATTTTCATTGGCTTCTTTATTTTTAAATATTCTTTTATAATTTCTAGTGGTAGTTGAACTGTTCTCCTCTCTTGTCTTTCCATTCTCTAACGTAACAGTTCTCTTCCTCTCTTGATTCTCTGATGTCATTGCTTACATATTTCTCTCTCTATTCATATCCATTTTGATAAGACAACAAAAACTGACGGTGGGGTCTGCATTTTAAAGAGCAAACGATTAAGGCAGGAAACTTGAACCCCAAAAGAAAACGCGGCTATCTCCTTTGGAGAGAAAAAAGAAAGAAAAACACCTCTTTTTTTAGATTATTTATTTCTTTTTCCTGATCTCTGTTTTTGTCTCTTTTCATTTACTGCTTTCCATATTTATTTGTTTTTTCTTCTCTAAGTTTTTGTCGCTTGTCTTTTTGCTTTCCATATTTATTTGTTTTTTCTTCTCTTAGTTTTTGTCGCTTGTCTTTTTGCTTTCCATATTTATTTGTTTTTTCTTCTCTTAGTTTTTGTCGCTTGTCTTTTTGCTTTCCATATTTATTTGTTTTTTCTTCTCTTAGTTTTTGTCGCTTGTCTTTTTGCTTTCCATATTTATTTGTTTTTTCTTCTCTAAGTTTTTGTCGCTTGTCTTTTTTGCTTTCCATATTTATTTATTTTTTCTTCTTTCAGTTTTTGTCGCTTGTCTTTTTTGCTTTCCATATTTATTTATTTTTTCTTCTTTCAGTTTTTGTCGCTTGTCTTTTTTGCTT
>JAPXFY010000023.1:57330463-57332963 GCA_030674185.1 Monoplex corrugatus
AAAAAAAAGAGAATATAACTCTAACGAACGAGTAAACGTACACAAAAGATCAAACGACCATCCAACAAAAAAGAATAATTAATGAATAAATAGATAAATAGAATAGAATAAAATAAAATAAAATAAAATAAAATGAAATAAAAGTAAATAAACATAGAAAGAAATCTTTGTATCTCTTCTTTTCACGGCCGTTGATCGTTACCGACGATGATGTGTAACTCTACAAGAAAATGATAAAATAAAAATAATATAAAAAATAAGAAACACAGCAATGTTGTCCATTTTGATTTTTTTTCTGTTTACGCTTTCATTTATTTATTTATTTATTTATTTACCTTTACTCATTTTTTCTTTCTTTCTTTCTTTTATTCATTCATCCATTCACTCATTCATTGGTTTATTCATTTATCTGTTTGTTTATTTATTTATCTATTTATTTATTCATTCGTTCGTTTACTGATTTATTTATTTACTTATTTCTTTATCTATTTATTCATTCATTCATTGGTCTATTCGTTTATATATTTGTTTACTTATTCACTTATTTGTTTATTTTATCTATCTATTTATTCCTTCACTCGTTCGTTTATCAATTTATTTATTTTACTTATTTATTTATCTATATTCATTCATTCATTCATTTGTTCTTTTATTTATTTACACATTCATCAACTTACTTGTTTATTTATTCATTCATTCGTTGTTTCTTGTTTGTTTGTTTGTTTGTTTGTTTGTTTGTTTCCTTACACATTTATAAATTTATGTTCATTCATATACTTATGTTACAAATTATCTGTCTGACATAATGAAGATTTCATAGGCTTATGTTCTGAGGCAGACCTCTCTGGCCAACATGAAAGCAAGATCCAGTTTCTAAACCCCCTTTCTCACTGCAGAGTATCAAATACCTATGCAAGGTACGCGTCCTGTAAATCTTGTCACTGTCCACTTGGCTTCTGGAAACATAAAACACCCGGCATGCACGCCCATCAAAGATGAAGACGATGCAAACAACATGTGGAGTGTGGTCAGCTCAAATAACTCCTCCAGTTTTCCGTGCTTTACATGTATTTAAAAAAAAAAAAAAGTCTGATTATTGGTAACGAGCAGTCAGACCAAATGAATAGTGGGAAAAGCGTTGTACAAAATAACTACATGTTATGTTATTTTTGTTTAATTAAAGCCCAGCCGACTGCGTAGAGCCATATCAGAGCTATAACCTGTTTCAAAACGAATACAAAAATTCAACAGGAAAAAAAATTTAGTGCACATATCAATGCATTTGTGCACGTAATCTAAGGAGATGCCCCTGGCGTTGACCACTCCGTCCCATTTATCGCACAGGGGATTTTTAAAAAAAAAAACGTGCCTCAATACAATTTTAAACATAACTAAGGACACTAAAACATGTAAAAAAAAAAACAGGCCTGAATTACCTATAATTGATTCCGCACATCTCATTGCCCTACAGCCAAAAACGAACGATACATGTACCCAATTATCAATCCTAAAGAAAGTGCGTAAGACTTATCGAACACGAACACATACAGGTAATGGGTCAGCAAGGCAGAAAATGATAGGAAGAAATGACAGAAAGCAGAGGAACAAGGCAGAAACAAAGAGAGTGACAGAAAAGAGGAAAATTTCTAGCACAGAATTTCCAAAATGTGGCTACACTATTTATACCGAAAGAGCCCCGGCCCAGCATCCCCACGGGGGAAATAAATAAATAAACAAATAGATAAATAAATAAATAAATTTCCGCTATTTGAAATAAATAAATAAATAAACAAACAGATAAATAAATAAACAAATTTTCGCTATTTCCGAAAGACATGGAGAGAGAGAGAGAGAGAGAGAGAGAGAGAGAGAGAGAGAGAGAGAGAGAGAGAGAGAGAGACAGAGACAGAGACAGAGAGACAGAGAGACAGAGAGAGACAGAGACAGAGACAGAGAGAGACAGAGACAGAGAGAGACAGAGACAGAGAGATTACGAAAAGTATTCCAGAAAAGGCCATAGCCCCATTTGAAGGGAGGTGCTTTTTACACACTACATGAATCATACTTGGTAAACTATTCACATGTCCATCACACTTTCTCGCATGCGCGCATACGTGATACACTTACATTTACACAAACACATATTGCCTCTATACATGCATACATATATATAGAGATCGAATAGATAGAGCGAGAGAGACAGAGACAGAGAGAATGAAGAGAGAGATAGAGACAGACAGGCAGACAAACAGACAGACATAGAGAGAGAGAGAGGAGACATATAGGCTACAGAGAATAGAGTAGATTAGAGAGAGAGAGAGAGAGAGAGAGAGAGAGAGAGAGAGAGAGAGACAGGCAGACAGACAGACAGAGACAGAGAAAATGAGACAGAAACAGAGACAGACAGACAGACAGAGAGAAAGAGATAATGTGTCTGAACAGCAAGGTGAATGTTCAATGGACAACAGCCATATCCGACATTTCTCCCCCTCAGCGAAAC
>JAPXFY010000023.1:57350463-57362963 GCA_030674185.1 Monoplex corrugatus
GATAAAGATGGATAATAGAGAGATGAAGACAAAAAATAGATAGAAGAAGAAATAGACAGATAGATAGATAAAATAGAAGACAGATAGATAAGATAAAGATAGACAGATAGATAGATAGAAATAGCACAGATAGAATAGAAAGATAATAGAAGACAGAAATAGAAAACGATAGATTCAATGATAGATAGATAGATAGAAGAAGACAGTAGATAGATAGATAGATCAGAAATAGTTGATATGAATAGACAATAGACAGACAGATAGAAAGACAGACAGACAGAAGAAGAAGATAGAGAATAGATACATGATAAAATAACAGATAGAAATTGTGAAGATAATAGATAGATATGAGATTGATGAGGGTAGATCAGTAGATGATTGATAGATAGTGATGTGTAGTTGAGCATAGGTAGATGTAGTAGTGTGATAGCTGATAGATTGATTTGTGATATGTGAGTTGGGATAGTTGGGTTATAGTAGATAGATAGATAGTCAAAAACATTGCACAACACAAAGGAGAACCGAGTTTAAAAACAAACAGGACAAAACAATTGACAATAAACAGAGGAAGACAGCAGCAGTGGAAGGTGAATAAGACAGAGTAAGAAAAAGGGAAAGGAAAAAAGAAAGAAAGAAAAAAACAAGACAGAAGAACAAAACAAAGAAGGAAATGGAGAAGAAGAAACAAACAAATCAAAAAATAAAATAAAAAGAAAGAAAAACAAGACAGAAGACAACAACAACAACAACAACAACAAAACAAAAAAGAAAGAAAGAAAGAAAACGGAGAAGAAGAAACACACAAAACTGAAATAACAAACTGAAAAGAAAGACAGAAAAAGAACGAACGAAACGATTCAAATTACACATACGCCGTAACCTTGAACGAAGCAAGCGACAGGCTCAACGACTGGAAGATAGACAGAAAACTAGTTGGGAAATGCACACACACACACACACACACAGCACAGAACAGCACAGCACAGCACAGCACAGCCAGCAACAGTACAAGACATATATACATTCCGGTTTAAAAAAAGCAAAAAGCTTTGTGAAACACTTACCCCGCTGTACTGCATTCGTCTCATCCATGGGTATATCTGAGGCGGCGGGTACTTCTGATCTGTCGACGTGGCGGTAGAATCACTGCTGTTGTTATTGTTGTTGTTGTTATTGTTGTTGTTGGTGTTGGGCTTGCTGTTGTTGCTGTCGCTGTTGTTGCCGCTGGCGTTGTCATTGTCGTCGTTATTGTTGTTGTTGTTGATGCTGTTGTTGTTGCTCGTGGTGGTGTTGGGGGTTTTGAGGTTGCCCGGGGGTTGTTGGTGGGCCGGCTGGGGGCTGGTGGGGCTCTGTTTGATCTGGATCGGGGGCGACACCTTGCCCCCGGAATGGGCCGAGGAGGGGCGCGGGGGGCTGTCCCCCAGCCCCACGCCCCCGCTGCCACCCCCGGACGAGTAGTAGCCGTCGGCCGAGTCGCCGCTGTGGTTGCCGCCTCCGCCACCTGTGGAGCCGTGGTGGTTGTGGTGGTTGTGGTGGTTGTTGTTATTGTGGTGGTGATGGTGGTGGTGGTGGTGGTTACTCAACCTGTTGTTGTTGTTGCTGTTGCTGTTGTTGTGAAGCGTCGCGCCGGGGTTTGAACACATCCGCATGTCGCACGTTCCCCGGGGCTCGCCCCGTGGTGACGTCATGGTGGTCAGCGAGGTGGGCGAGAGGTTGTCAGGTTCCCCGGCCCCACCCGGGCTCCCGCAGGGGCTGGCGTGGTGCGGGTGGTGGTGGTGGTGGTGATGGGACGCCGCCTGCATGGCCGGCAGGTGAGACAGTCTGGACGCACCGCCGACGTAATAGTCGGACGTGGGGTCCCCGACCATGGCGCGGTGCGAGTAGCCCTGGTAGCGACCCTGGTACCCGGAATACACCCCAGCGTGACCCCCGTACCCGACAAGTCCAGCAGCGGCCGCGCTGCCACTACCGCTACCACCACTACTACCGCCACCGCCGGTGCCTCCGCCTCGGTCGTAGCTGGTGTCGAGGCAGTGGTCGGTTAGGCCCGGGCCCGGGCCGTAACAGGCCGAGATAGAATTGACAAAGTAGGAGCTCATTCTGCGTTGTAATAAAGCCTCGTAAAAATGTCCCCCAGCGTGTCACCGCTCTGCTCGAGCCTCGTCGAATGAATTATGAAGATAGCGGACCGCTTCTCATGAAGATTCCCTCTCTCTCTCTCTCTCCCCGCCTGCTTTTCTCTCTCTCTCTCCCTCTCTCTCCCTCTCTCCTTCACCCACCCTCTCTCACCCTCTCTCTCTTCTCTTCCTGTCGCTTGGCTCTGCCGGCTCCTCTCCGCTAAGTCACTCACTGTCGGCTGCTTGACTTCATGGGCCGCCCCTCTGCAATGAAATATGGTAATGAAGTCACGTGAGCCTTCAGCCAATCAGGGAGCGCGACACAGCGGGGACTAGGCCGTGAGAGGTGAAAAGTCAGTGTTGGCTGTCGGTGGGCGGGTGGCGAGGGGGGGGGGGGGGATCGCTGGCTTATGGGAGTTTGAGGAGGTGGTGGGTGGGATGGGATGAGGTGGAGAAGGGTGGTGAGTGTGTGTGTGTGTGTGTGTGTGTGTGTGTGTGGTGGTGTAGATTTCTGTGCTTGTAGTAGTAGCTGATCGTAACTGTTGTCATTCTTCTTTTGTGTGTGCGTGTGGGTGTGGGTGTGGGTGCGGTGCGTGCGTGTGCGTGTGCGTGTGGGTGTGGCGTGTGTGGTGTGGTGTGTGTGTGTGTGTGTGTGTGTGTGTGTGTGTGTGTGTGCGTGTGTGTGTGAGAGGAGTGTTTGATAACAACAACAACAATATATTCTTTTAATTCACTGTCTGTACACTAACGGATCAACAGAAACAAGAAATATAGACATTCAGACAAAGGCAGGCCTAGCAGATGCCGAGTTAAGTTATTGACAGTCAT
Organism: Monoplex corrugatus; assembly: GCA_030674185.1. Lineage (NCBI taxonomy): Eukaryota > Metazoa > Mollusca > Gastropoda > Littorinimorpha > Ranellidae > Monoplex > Monoplex corrugatus. The sequence continues at coordinate 57,353,409 of JAPXFY010000023.1, forward strand.
GCTTAAAAAAAAAATTACATATTCAGTTTCACTTTCAGTTTTTCCAAGACAGCATCAGCGTGCTGGGAATAAATTCCATACGGCCAGACGCCACAGATGCCATGTGACGGACAAGATCCAAAATGGTCATGGCATAAGCCGGAAATAGCCTGTGCATAAAGCCCGTATGGTAGTCAACTTTACAATATTAACACATTTTTATATCAGTATGGATGAGGGAATCAGAGGGTTAAGTTTTGGCTTTGCTACCATGGTGGACAATGCAGGATGGACAAGGTGTGGGAGTCAAAGGGTTAAGACTGACCACGAACAGTCCAGTTTTTTAATACTGCTAGCTGGGGTTGAATTAGAGATACCTGGAGTCCACACGTCCATTAAAAAGAACTGACCATTCCCCGTACGATATTTGTGATGTGTCGGCATGCACTGACCCTCAAAGACGACTTAAAACCCTTACGTCGCCAGTTTTGCATGAAAGCGAGCGCTAAACTTTATATGTATTATTTTCAAACGTTCATTTCTAAGCAACTATTTATTTCATTGTCTTGCCTTTGTATGTTGGTGTTCTTTGTTTGTTTTTCGTTTTTCTTCTTTCTTCTTTTCTTTCTTTCTTTCTTTCTTTCTTTCGCTCTCTTTTTTACATTTACTATTTTCAAACGTTCATTTCTAAGCAACCATTTACTTCATTGCCTTGCATTTGTTTGTTTCGTTCTTTCTTTCTTTTTTTCTTTCTTTCTTTCTTTTTTTTCTTTCTTTCTTTCTCCTACCTATAATTATTATTTTCAAATGCTCCTTTCTAATAAACTATTTATCCATTTCCTTGCATTTGTTTGTTTATTTGTTTCGTTTTTTTCTTTCTTTCTTTCTTGCATTTTCATATTTACTGTTTTCAAACGTTCATTTCTTAGCAATTATTTATCCCTGTGCCTTATGTTTGTTCTTCTTTCTTTCTTTCTCTCTTTCTTTCTTTTTTAACGAAGAGAATTGGTTGAGTATTGTTTTCTCATAATCGTTTAGACCTAGTTGTGGGAAAATAATGTACAAATTGTAGTCATTTAGACGAAAATGTTCACGTACAACATATGCCGGCATAAGATTTTTAATTCAAGGAAACAACACAATCCAGTAGTTAACACAGCCCTTTTCTCGTTTCCTTGCTACTTGATGTTTTAGGAATTAGAATCTGGAAGTTTATCACCAAAGATTCATCGCACTCGGTCAAATCCATATGCTCTCCACACAAAAATCTGCCAGCTAGTTATCTGGCAAACTTCTCGCAGTTAGGTAAAAACCTTATGAGCTGCCAAGGTCCTGAAATGGGGAGGGGGAGGGGGAGGGAGGGAAGAAAAGGGGACCTATGGAACACTGATTCCACCAGATCGATTCGAGCATTATTAAGATGGGCAGTGAAACACAAATTTCAATGTTGCCGGGTGGAACTGAACTCAGATCTCTGAGAGGACTAAAGAACATCAGGCATCTGCCAGTCAAACAAAGAGAACAATTGCAACTGTTTATCCCATTGCCTTATGTTTGTTCTCTTCCTTTCTTTCTTTCTTTCTTTCTTTCTTTCTTTTTTTAACGAAGAGAACTGGTTGAAGTATTGTTTTCTCATAATCGTTTAGACCTAGTTGTATTGCTGTTGTTTTGGTGTCGTTGTTAATGGTATTTTGTTTGTTTGTTTGTTTGTTTGTTTGTTATTGTTGAATAAAAATGGTAGTAGTGGTGGTGATGGTGGTGGTGGTGGTGGTGGAGATGGTGTAGTAGTAGTAGTAGTAGTAGTAGTAGTAGTGGTGGTGGTGGTGGTAGTAGTAGTAGTAGTAGTAGTAGTAGTAGTTGTGTTGTGTTGTTGTTGTTGTTGTTCTTGTAGAAGTAGTAGTAGTAGTAGCAGTAATAGTTGAAGCCGCAGTACTCGTGGTTGTAGAAGTAGTAGTAGTAGAAGAAGTAGTAGTAGTAGTAGTAGTAATGATGGTGGTGGTGGTGATGGTGATGACAATGATGATGATGATGATGATGATGATGATGATGATGGATGATAACATTAATAATAATGACACCATTTGTTTAGGGCGAACGATGCATGTCAAAAGCATGCTCGTTGCACTTCACGTAGAAACGGACCATCATTTACATGTACATTCCATACAGTGACAGCAGCCAGAACTACATTCACATACATAAAGTGCATCACTCAAAGACAGGTCATCAAGAATAATGACAGACAACAGGCCGCGATAACAAATAAATAGCAGCTGGTACCATAAATACCAACCTCGTCTGTCTGTCTGTCTGTCTGTCTGTCGTCTATCTGTCTCTCTCTCCCCCTCTATCCCTCTCGCTCGTTCGCTCTCTCTCTCTCTCTCTCTCTTATTAAGTGCATTAATCAATTGTTAAAGCTGACCAGGTTTATTTGTTTGTTTATTATTTGTTTTTGTTTGTTTGTTTGTTTGTTTGTTTGTTTGTTTTGTTTGTTTGTTTGAGGGGGTATTTTGGGGTGGTTCATTTTTGTGTGTTTGTTTTATAAGAGTCATAGACTCAAGATCTCGTATCTCGACATCAATCCCAGCCCGCAACATTAAAAACACACCAGTGCACCCTTCCCCCCCCCCACCCCTCCACTCACTTCCCTAATACAGCCCACGACGACAGATAATTTTTCCCAGGAAAGTTTTATTTTAAAAAATGTGCTTCTCAATGTCCCAATGACCTTGAAGTAACTTCACTGAAATCAACCTTGATGTGCGTGGAGGACGATGGTTGATATTGATATTGTTGTTTAAAGCCCAGCCGACTGCGTAGAGCCATATCAGGGCTATAACCTTTTCAAAACATACAAAACTTCAACAAGGAAAAAAAAAGAGAAGAAAATTAAGTACGGTACACATATCAATGCATTTGCGCACAAAATCTAAGTACGTGTCCCTGGCGTTGACCGCTCCGTCCAATTTATCGCACAGGGGATTGAAAAAAACAACAACACCTGAATACAAATTGAAGCATACCTAAGGACACCAAAACATACATAAAAACGGGCATAAATTACCTAAAACTGCTTCCGCATATCTCATCTCCCTAGAGCGAAAAATGCACTTAATACATGCACACAATTATCAATCCTAAGAAAAAGTAGTAAGACTTTATGAAACACATACAGGTGAATGGACCAGCAAGGCACAAAATGATAGGAAGAAATGACAAAAAGCAAAGGAACAAGGCAGAAACAAAGAGAGCAACAGAAAAGAGGAAATTTCTAGCACAGAATTTCGAGAAGGTGGGAATACTGTTTATACTGAAAGAGCCCCCCGCATCCCTACGGGAGAAGGACCATGGTAGATTGTTACAACAGTTACAACAGATTTTATGTGTTGTCAGCAATTCCGAGAGACTGCAGCTTACATACTTCCTGCTAATTCTAGACTGCACTTTACATACCTTCCTTTCTAATTTGAGACTGCAGTTTACATACCTTCTTGATATTTCAACTGCAGTTTACATCCTTCCTTGCTATTTTACACTGCACTTTATACTTCCTTGCTATTTAAGATTGCAGCTTACATACTTCCTTGCTAATTCTGAGACTGCATTTACATACTTCTGTGCTATTTTGAGACTGCAGTTTACATACCTTCCTTGCTAATTTTGAGACTGCAGTTTACATACCTTCCTTGCTAATTGGGAGACTGCAGTTTACTACTTCCTTGCTAATTGGGAGACTGCAGTTTACATGCCTTCCTTGCTATTGGGAGACTGCAGTTTACATACCTTCCTTGTAATGGGAGACTGCAGTTTCTACCTTCTTGCTAATTGGAGACTGCAGTTTACATGCTTCCTTGCTAATTTTGGACTGCAGTTTACATACCTTCCTTGCTAATTTTGAGACTGCAGTTTACATGCCTTCCTTGCTAATTGAATTTTTGGAACTGCGGTTTACATACCTTCCTTGCTAATTCTGAGATTGCAGTTTACATACCTTCTGTGCTATTTTTGAGACTGCAGTTTACATACCTTCCTTGCTAATTTTGAAACTGCAGTTTACATAATTCTTTTGACTGCAGTTTACATACCTTCCTTGCTAATTTTCAGACTGCAGTTTACATACCGTCCTTGCTAATTTTGAGAATTGCAGTTTACATACCTTCCTTGCTAATTTTGAGAATTGCAGTTTACATACCTTCCTTGCTATTTTGAGATGCGTTTCATACCTTCTTGCTAATTGAGAATTGCAGTTTACATACCTTCCTTGCTAATTTTGAGAATTGCAGTTTACATACCTTCCTTGCTAATTTTGAGACTGCAGTTTACATACCTTCCTTGCTAATTTTGAGAATGAAGTTTACATACCTTCCTTGCTAATTTTGAGATTGCAGTTTACGTACCTTCCTTGCTAATTTTGAGACTGCAGTTTACATGCCTTCCTTGCTAATTTGAGATTGCAGTTTACACACTCTTGCTATTTTTGAGACTGCGGTTTACATACCTTCCTTGCTAATTATGAGACTGCAGTTTACATACCTTCCTTGCTATTGGGAGACTGCAGTTTACATACCTTCCTTGCTTATTTGAGATGCAGTTTACATGCCTTCTTGCTAATTTTGAGATTGCAGTTTACATACCTTCCTTGCTAATTATGAGACTGCAGCTTACATACCTTCCTTGCTAATTAAAGTTTTGGAACTGCGGTTTACATACCTTCCTCGCTAATTTTGACACTGCAGTTTACATACCTCTGTGCTATTTTTGAGACTGTAGTTTACAAATCTTCCTTGCTAATTTTCAGACAGCAGTTTAATACCTTCCTTGCTAATTTTCAGACTGCAGTTTACATACCTTCCTTGCTAATTTTCAGACTGCAGTTTACATACCTTCCTTGCTAATTTTCAGACAGCAGTTAATACCTTCTTGCTAATTTTCAGACAGAGTTTACATACCTTCCTTGCTAATTTTCAGACAGCAGTTTAATACCTTCCTTGCTAATTTTCAGACGCAGTTTACATACCTTCCTTGCTAATTTTCAGACAGCAGTTTACATACCTTCCTTGTTAATTTTCAGACAGCAGTTTACATACCTTCCTTGTTAATTTTCAGACAGCAGTTTACATACCTTCCTTGTTAATTTTCAGACAGCAGTTTACATACCTTCCTTGCTAATTTTCAGACAGCAGTTTAATACCTTCCTTGTAATTTTCAGACAGCAGTTTACATACCTTCCTGCTAATTTTCAGACAGCAGTTTACATACCTTCCTTGCTAATTTTCAGACAGCAGTTTACATACCTTCCTTGTTAATTTTCAGACAGCAGTTTACATACCTTCCTTGTTAATTTTCAGACAGCAGTTTACATACCTTCTTGTTAATTTTCAGACTGCAGTTTACATACCTTCCTTGTTAATTTTCAGACAGCAGTTTGATACCTTCTTGCTAATTTTCAGACAGCAGTTTAATACCTTCCTTGTTAATTTCAGACTGCGTTTAATACCTTCCTTGCTAATTTTCAGACTGCAGTTTATACCTTCCTTGTTAATTTTCAGACTGCAGTTTACATACCTTCCTTGTATTTTCAGACAGCAGTTTACATTATTCTTTTGACTGCAGTTTACATACTTCCTTGCTAATTTTCGATTGCAGTTGAGAGACTTCTTGCTAATTTTGGAACTGCAGTTACATACCTTCTTGCTAATTTTAAGATGCAGTTTACGTAACTTCCTTGCTAATTTTGAGTCTGCAATTACATACCTTCCTTGCTAATTTTGAGACTGCAGTTTACAATCCTTCCTTGCTAATTTTGAGAATTGCAGTTTACATATCTTCCTCGCTAATTTTGAGACCCTTTTTGGGTCTGCGTCACCCTGACCTTGAAGCTCTACCTTCCAAAATTATGCCTTTGTGATTCCTCAGCAGTCCACACTTGACCACACGATAAAGATCACAACAAGACTGGGATCACAAAGTCGATTCTCATCCACTTCATGGATGCGTCATTGAGGATGTTGCTAAAATCTTCTGACCAGCACCGTAGGTGTCTGTATCTCTCGGACGTGGTTGAGGCCAGGATGTGTTATGATGGTAAGCGTAGAGAACAGCCCTGTCACGCAGTCTCAATCAATCCTAGATGGAACTCCGTAGCATCATGATTATCATCTATCATCATCGACATCATCATCGTCGCTTTGTAAAAACTGTGCCAGCTTCTGTAGCCATAAGGTGACGGTGAAAATGAGACAGAAAACAACAACAACAACAACACAAAAATCCCATCATGAAGACCCGAGAAAATCTTGCTCATACCCTTTTCGGTCGATTAAAAAAAAAAAAAAAAAAAAAAAATCCTGTTTTTGTGAAAGCAGATCTAAAATGTGTAGATCCTACCTGAATAGAGACCAAAAATGCCTAAAAACCTCTAACATTAAAAACCAACTTTAACAGGGATAATAACATGAAAGAAAAAAAAGAAAACGAGCAACCAGACAAAGAACAAAAATGGTGGCGCTAAACTGTGGCGACACGTCTTCCTCTAAAGAGACAAGTTGGATATCATACAGGGAATCGGCAGTAACAAAACATGCAATCCAATCCGATCCGATCCGATCCAATCCAGTACAATATAATCCAATCCGATGCAGTCCGTCGTATTCGATCTACGTGCAAGCTCTGCCATGCCCGGAGACACAGCAGATACAAATCGGAGACAAAGCTATTCCTTTGGGTCTGCGATCGTGTTCAGATTAGACATCCATTTTTTCATTCTCTTTTACATACTCTCTCTCTCTCTCTCTCTCTCTCTCTCTCTCTCTCTCTCGCTCGCTCGCTCACTTCTTTCTCTCTCTCTCTCTCTCTGTTTCTCTCATCCCCGTTCTCTCTCTCTCCCTCACTCTCTTTCTGTGCCTCTTTCTCTCGCTTGCTCTCTCTCTCTCTCTCCCGCACCCCCTCTCTCTCTTTCTCCCTCTCTCTCTCTCTCTCCCTCCCGCTGTCTTTCTCTCTCTCTCTCTTCTCTTTCTCTCTCTCTGTGTCTCTCTTTCTCATACTCTGTCGTCTCTCTCCCTCTCTCTCCCTCTCTTCCCCGTTCTCTCTCCCTCCTCTCTCTTCTCTTTCTCCTTCTCTGTCTCTCTGTCTCTCTCTCCGCGCCCCCCCCCCCCCCCCCTCTCTCTCTCCCGCCCCCCCTCTCTCTCTCATATTCACATACTCCACTAAACCCGCTCCATGGTTCCATTGTCCAAACTCGAAGCGAGGGTTCAGGACTCGGTCAGTGCCTGCAGACCTGTCGGCAGTGACGACATCACTCTCCTGCAGCAGACTCCCAGGGAGCCAGGGAGCCAGAGAACCTGCAGGCACTCAAAAAGCCATCACCATCACCTGGTCCATCCCTCACCTGGTCCCAACACGGCTCTCCACTTCCACGCGCAAGTCATCATCAAGAAGAGTATGCGCTTATTTCTGCACACTTACGCTCGAAAGAGTGCCCGCGGACTGTGTACGTTAATTAATCAGAAACTTGCGGTGAGGTATACTGAGGATTGTGAAATCAAAGACTCTTTGGAACTGCGTTATGAAAATCCAAATCCGAGTCACTGGCAACGTTCAAGCACATAGGAACCAGAAAGACAGGAAAACACAATCAGTAGGAAGCAAAAACACAAGAAAACACAATCAGCAGGAAACAGAAACACAGGAAAACACAATCAGTAGGAAACAGAAAACACAGGAAAACACAATCAGCAGGAAACAGAAACACAAGAAAACACAATCAGCAGGAACAAAAACACAGAAAACACAATCAGCAGGAAACAGAAACACAGGAAAACACAATCAGCAGGAACAGAAACACAAGAAAACACAATCAGCAGGAAACAGAAAACACAGGAAAACACAATCAGCAGGAAACAGAAAGACAGGAAAACACAATCAGTAGGAAACAGAAACACAGGAAAACACAATCAGCAGGAAGCATACGTAAAACACTGGAAAATACAATCAGCAGGAAGCATAAAACACTGGAAAACACAATCAGCAGGAAGCATAAAACACAGGAAAACACAATCAGTAGGAAGCATAAAACACAGGAAAACACAATCAGCAGGAAGCATAAAACACAGGAAAACACAATCAGCAGGAAGCATAAAACACAGGAAAACACAATCAGTAGGAAGCATAAAACACTGGAAAACACAATCAGCAGGAAGCATAAAACACAGGAAAACACAATCAGCAGGAAACAGAAACACAAGAAAAACACAATCAGTAGGAAACAGAAACACAGGAAAACACAATCAGCAGGAAGCATAAAACACAGGAAAACACAATCAGCAGGAAGCATAAAACACAGGAAAACACAATCAGCAGGAAGCAGAAACACAGGAAAACACGATCAGCAGGAAGCATAAAACACTGGAAAACACAATCAGCAGGAAACAGAAACACAGGAAAACACAATCAGTAGGAAACAGAAACACTGGAAAACACAATCAGCAGGAAACAGAAACACTGGAAAACACAATCAGTAGGAAACAGAAACACTGGAAAACACAATCAGCAGGAAACAGAAACACTGGAAAACACAATCAGCAGGAAACAGAAACACAGGAAAACACAATCAGCAGGAAACAGAAACACAGGAAAACACAATCAGCAGGAAACAGAAACACTGGAAAACACAATCAGTAGGAAACAGAAAGACAGGAAAACACAATCAGCAGGAAGCATAAAACACTGGAAAACACAATCAGCAGGAAACAGAAACACTGGAAAAACACAATCAGCAGGAAACAGAAACACAGGAAAACACAATCAGTAGGAAACAGAAACACAGGAAAACACAATCAGCAGGAAACAGAAACACTGGAAAACACAATCAGCAGGAAACATAAAACACAGGAAAACACAATCAGCAGGAAACATAAAACACAGGAAAACACAATCAGCAGGAAACAGAAAACACAGGAAAACAGAATCAGCAGGAAACAGAAACACAGGAAAACACAATCAGCAGGAATCATAAAACACAGGAAAACACAATAAGTAGGAAGCATAAAACACATGGAAAACACAATCAGCAGGAAACATAAAACACAGGAAAACACAATCAGCAGGAAGCATAAAACACTGGAAAACACAATCAGCAGGAAGCATAAAACACTGGAAAACACAATCAGCAGGAAGCATAAAACACTGGAAAACACAATCAGCAGGAAGCATAAAACACTGGAAAACACAATCAGCAGGAAGCATAAAACACAGGAAAACACAATCAGCAGGAAACAGAAACACAGGAAAACACAAGCAGTAGGAAACAAGAACACAGGAAAACACAATCCATATGAAGCAAAAACACAGGAAACCACAATCAGTAGGAAACAGAAACACAGGAAAGCACAAGCAGTAGGAAACAGGAAAACACAATCAGTAGGAAGTAGACACACAGGAAAACAACCAGTAGGAACCAAAGAGACAACAAAACACAATCAGTAGGAAACAGGAACACAGGAAAATACAATCAGAATGATACAGAAACAGGAAAACACAATCATGGCCTTCCATCAGTTTCTATCCCTTGTTGCCGCC
>JAPXFY010000023.1:57367963-57387963 GCA_030674185.1 Monoplex corrugatus
ACAGTATCTTTTAGAGAGAAGAGGAGAGAAACAGAAGGAGAGACAAGACAACAGACAGAAGACAGAGACAGAAAACAGAGACAAACAGAACAACGAAACACACAAGACAGACAGACGAGACAGAGACAAAAAAACAACAACAGAAGACAGGACAGAACAAAAGCAAAAAACCAGACAGCACACGACAGAGATAGACACAGATACACAGAGACACAGACACACAGATTCAGATACTTTACGCATGTGAGCTTACAGCCCAACAAACAAAAAAGAGCCGAAACGAAACATGTCACAAATAACATTATCAGTACAATGCACAGTTTCAGAAATAGCATATCTAAAAGAATTACGCTGCAACTATCGGGAAAAAAAAACAGTGAGAGAGACACAGACACAGAGAGAGACAGAGAGAGACAGAGACAGAGAGAGAGAGAGAAAGAGAAAGAGAAAGAAAAAGAGAAAGATAGAAAGACAGACAAACAGAGGCGAAATTTCTCAAAGCAGTAGAGAAGAGCCCGGCTTTTAGCGCAAATGGTTGTGGTGTCTGTCGAGATGGTAGCACCCCTGTGTTAATAATTGGAAATTAAATGAAATTTGTCCCCCCTCTCCAAGCACTAATGCATCAGGAGTTTTTTCCCCTCCAAGATACGAATGTGTTTAATGTGTTGGTAACCAAATGGCTTTAACACGATAGAAAAGAATCAAGGAACCGGAAAAATGAGGGTCTTTTAATTAATGTTTTTAGGGTCTATTAATTAATGTTGTATTCTTTCTATCTCCCTCCCTCACTGTCTCACTCCCTCTCCCTCCCCTCCCCAAGAAAAAGGAGTTTGGTTTTTGGAGTTTGTTCAAGAGTGATTCATCCCTCTCGGACAACTCCATATGTGCTCCATCCAAATCCACCAGCAATTTTCTGACACACTCCCTGAGTTCTATTGTTATTGCTGTTATTGTTATTGTTGTTTAAAGCTCTGCCGATTGCGTAGCGTCATATCAGAACATACAGAACTTCAACAGGAAAAAAACTCTCTATCACTTCCCAGTCACCACAATTCACAAACTCTTTATGATTTCATAATATCAAGAGGTCTTCTCCAGCTGATCTCTGTTTCTGTTTGTTGTTTTATCCTACATTTCGTAAATTAAAGGAAAAATTCTAATATGTTTATTTGCTGTCTTTTTGTTTGATCTGTTGTTTGTTATTATTTTACCTTACATTTCGTAAATTAAGGGAACATACTAGTACGTTTCTTTGCTGTCGTTTGTCTGATCTGTTATTTCTGTTGGTGTTTTATCCTACATTTCGTAAAATAAAGGAAATACTATTATGTTTCTTTACTTGTCTATTTGTATAACGAACTTTTCTTTTTTTGTCATCTGTTTACTCATTTCGTAAATAAACGAAAATACTGTATGTGTCTTTGCGTCTTTTGTCTGATCTTTGTTTTGTTGCTGTTTTATCTACATTTCGTAAATTAAAGGAAAATACTAGTATGTTTCTTTGCTGTCTTTTGTCTGATCTTTTTTGCTGTTTTACATTTCGTATTCATTGTACTCTGTCCTGACCTTTTCTGTGAATTACACGAAAAGTACTAGTATGTTTTTTGCTGTCTTTTGTCTGATCTGTTGTTTTCTGTTTCACGTTATTATTTTTTCCTACATTTTTCTCGTAAAATAAAGGAAAATATTACTCTGTTTCTTTTGTGTATGCTTGGCATAGGCCAGTTGGTCGAAATTTTTCTTTTGTTGATGAACTACGTGTTCTCGTTCTGTTTTCAAGTGTATCCCGGTTTTGTTTCACGAACTAACATCAATCTTCCTCAAATGTGACGGATGATCATTACCGTGCTGATGTGATGTTCAATAAATCCGGTGACAGTATTTTTCCATCAGTGAATATGAAGGATTTACCCGGACGCAAGAGCAAATACTTTCTATTGGCAAGAGTGGTTGGACATCATGTCCTAAGTGAATCAAATCGTTCTGCTGTTCAAGTTATCATTATAATTACCAGTATTGCTTAAAGCCCAAACAACAGCGCAGAACCACATCAGGACTATAACGATCTCAAAACACACACAACATCTCGCTGATCCTGAAAAAAGAGGAACAATGATGTTATTAAGATGGGACAGTGAGAAGGCCAGTTTTAACCCTTTGACACCCGCTCCCTGTCCACCAGCATCCTGTATTTCCGCCGACGATGCAAGCAAGACAAAACTTAACCCTTTGACTCCTCACCCTATCCACCAGCACCCCGCATTATCGGCCATGCTAGCAAAGCAAAAACTTAACTCTTTGATTCCTGGTGGATAGGGTGAGGATAAGAATTAATTTTTTGCAGTTGGTGGATAGGGTGTAAGAGCCAGCGAGTTAACCTATTCACCAACTGCAAAAACTTAAGCCTTTGACTCTCTCACCCTATCCACCAGCTTCCCGCATAGAAGCTGGTGGAGGTTCAGGGAGTCAAAAGGTTGAATTTTTTTTGTGGCGTGGTTGACAATGGTTGGCAATGCAGGATGCTGGGGCATGGTGCAGAGTAAAAGTGTTAATGTAAGCGCACCCCGGGATTCGAACCCACACTATTACCACGTGGATCCGACGCTCAACCAACTGAGCTACTACTAAGACCGCCGATCATATCTTGTCAACCCAGACTACCCACAAATCATGGCCAGCGTGACGTAGGCAGTGACGTGGCAAGGGCAGATGACTCCCCACACGTGCTGGCCCTCTCGAGGTTGCAGCCAACAGTCTGGTGGTTCCAAAATGGCATTTGTCTCTGCCGGCGCCATGTCTTGAGGCCACTCTCACGTGGCGTGTTGGTGTCATTGTGTTACCGTTCTGAGATGTTGGGAGGGTAGTTAAGTGGGAGAAAGAGTTGGGGGGGGGGGTTAGTGGGGAGAAGGGGAGATTATGTAAGACGAGGGGAAAGACAAATGGCCCCATGGCTGATCAAAGCCTTGAGCTCCATCACTGTACGATATGTTAACACTTCAGCACTCATCTTCACGCCTTCACTGCTCCGGGAAGTTTTTGTACACACTGTCCATGGACAGCTAAGAAAACAAACGAGACAGTCTTGAAGGAGGCAGACACAAGAAGATCATTAATGTAGAAGATTAGGGAAAAAACAAGCAACAGTTATAGGACATTTTATGAGGAAAGGCTAATTAGGGCACCTGGTCACAACAGGAAAGCTGGAGGGAAAGAGAACACCATATAGACCCAGGGAGAAAATATTGGACGGACTTTGCAGGTGGCTGAGCACAGACAGGGTGGGAGATGAACTTGCACCTACAGTAGATAGATACGTATAGAGGGCCATGATCGCCAACGCCGTGCGGCATGGCACATGATGATGATGATGATGATGATGATGATGATGATGATGATGATGATGGTGTCCATGTTCCTTGGGTCGGTTTTACGCATGCCAGATCATTCCAACCTCACCCCGGTCTCTCTCTGTCTCTCTACTCTCTCTCTGTCTCTCTCTCTCCTGTCTCTCTCTCTCTGTCTCTCTCTCTCTCTCTCTCACACATACACACACACACACACACACACACACACACACACATACCTTTATAGCCAGCAGTTACCTCCCCCTTCACCCACACATACCTTCATCCCCTTCCCCTCCTGTCCTCCCCCTCCCAGTATGCAATATCTGTAAACCCTTCACGTTGTTTTTGTGATTGTGTGAATGTTTGAGTGAGCGGGATGTGAGTGTATACTGTGAGTTGGTTCATGCGTCAACATTTAGCACCTTATGTTATTGTTATTATTATTATTATAATTAGTATAGTAGTAGTAGAAGTAGTAGTAGTAGTAGTGGTGTTGCTTCTATTGTTATTATCATTGTTGTTGTTAGTGTCATAATAATTATTATTGTTATTATTGTTGTTATTATTATTATTATTATTATTATTGTTATTATTATTATTGTTATTATTATTATTATTGTTATTGTTATTATTGTTATTATTATTATTGTTATTATTGTTATTATATTATTGTTGTTATTATTTTGTTGTTATTATTGTTGTTATTATTATTATTGTTATTATTATTATTATTTTATTATATTATTATTAAATATTATTGTTATTATTATTATGTTATTATTATTATTATATTGTTATTATTGTTATTATTATTATTGTTGTTATTGTTATTATTATTATTATTATTATTATTATTATTATTGTTATTATTATTATTATTATTATTGTTATTATTATTATTGTTATTATTATTATTATTATTATTGTTATTATTATTATTATTATTATTATTGTTATTATTATTATTATTGTTGTTATTATTATTATTATTGTTATTATTATTATTGTTATCTTCCACGGTGTGTTCTAAAAATCAAGTCATTTAACCTCTCTCTCTTTGATTGTATATATATTCTTTTCTTTCTTTCTTTCTTTCTTTCCTTCCTTCCTTCTTTCTTTCTTTATGTTACCTTCCTGTGTATCATCCTTCTTGAAGAAATATCTAAGCTCGCTTAGTCTGGTTTTACATTCTTTAAAATAATTTGATCTTGTTGTCTATTATCACTTTTTGATGAACTGTCTGTGATTGATGTATCACTGTATGTACATGTGTCCTGCTGCTATCACTGTATGAAAATATAATGATTCATTCATGTTGGTGTAGTATCATCATCATCATCGTCATCGTCATCGTCATCATTTGTATTATTATTATCATTATTGAAAGATGATGATGTAATCTTGGTGTATGTTACGCCATCGAAAGCTACGGAACTGTGAGTAGCGATTTTTGCACTGTTGGGAGACCTTGTTCTTCAAAATTGGTAGCATTATATCATTATTGTTGTTGTTGTTATATTGTTATTTATTACTTTTATGCAATGTAAAGCAACATAGCACGAGTAGAGTAGTAGTAGTAGTAGTAGTAGTAGTAGTAGTAGTAGTAGTAGAAGTAGAAGTAGTAGTATGAGATATGCGTGCGTCTGATGACGTTATTCGATTATCACTGGGTTCAGTTGATTTGTTTTGTTTTTTTAATTTTTGGTGTATGTTATGTCATCTTTTCTTGGTGTATGTTATGTCATCTTTTCTTGGTGTATGTTATGTCATCTTTTCTTGATGTATGTTATGTCATCTTTTCTCGGTGTATGTTATGTCATCTTTTCTCGGTGTATGTTATGTCATCTTTTCTCGTGTATGTTATGTCATCTTTTCTCGGTGTATGTTATGTCATCTTTTCTCGGTGTATGTTATGTCATCTTTTCTCGGTGTATGTTATGTCATCTTTTCTCGGTGTATGTTATGTCATCTTTTCTCGGTGTATGTTATGTCATCTTTTCTCGATGTATGTTATGTCATCTTTTCTCGGTGTATGTTATGTCATCTTTTCTTGATGTGTATGTTATGTCTATCTTTTCTTGGTGTATGTTATGTCATCTTTTCTTGTGTGTATGTTATGTCATCTTTTCTTGGTGTATGTTATGTCATCTTTTCTTGATGTATGTTATGTCATCTTTTCTTGATGTATGTTATGTCATCTTTTCTTGATGTATGTTATGTTCATCTTTTCTTGGTGTATGTTATGTCATCTTTTCTTGGTGTATGTTATGTCATCTTTTCTTGATGTATGTTATGTCATCTTTTCTTGTGTATGTTATGTCATCTTTTCTGTGTATGTTATGTCATCTTTTCTTGATGTATGTTATGTCATCTTTTCTTGATATGTTATGTCATCTTTTCTTGATGTGTGTTATGTCATCTTTTCTTGATATGTTATGTCATCTTTTCTTGATGTGTGTTATGTCATCTTTTCTTGATATGTTATGTCATCTTTTCTTGATATGTTATGTCATCTTTTCTTGATATGTTATGTCATCTTTTCTTGATGTGTGTTATGTCATCTTTTCTTGATATGTTATGTCATCTTTTCTTGATGTGTGTTATGTCATCTTTTCTTGATGTATGTTATGTCATTTTCTTGATGTATGTTATGTCATCTTTTCTTGATGTATGTTATGTCATCTTTTCTTGATGTATGTTATGTCATCTTTTCTTGGTGTATGTTATGTCATCTTTTCTTGGTGATGTTATGTCATCTTTTCTTGGTGTATGTTATGTCATCTTTTCTTGATGTATGTTATGTCATCTTTTCTTGATGTGTGTTATGTCATCTTTTCTTGATGTATGTTATGTCATCTTTTCTTGATGTGTGTTATGTCATCTTTTCTTGATGTATGTTATGTCATCTTTTCTCTGGTGTATGTTATGTCATCTTTTCTTGATGTATGTTATGTCATCTTTTCTTGATATGTTATGTCATCTTTTCTTGATGTATGTTATGTCATCTTTTCTTGATGTATGTTATGTCATCTTTTCTTGATGTATGTTATGTCATCTTTTCTTGATGTATGTTATGTCATCTTTTCTTGATGTATGTTTATGTCATCTTTTCTTGAAGTGTATGTTATGTCATCTTTTCTTGATATGTTATGTCATCTTTTCTTGATGTATGTTATGTCATCTTTTCTTGTATGTTATGTCATCTTTTCTTGATGTATGTTATGTCATCTTTTCTTGATATGTTATGTCATCTTTTCTTGATGTATGTTATGTCATCTTTTCTTGATGATGTTATGTCATCTTTTCTTGATGTATGTCATCTTTCTGATTAGTCATCTTTCTTGATATGTTATGTCATCTTTTCTTGATGTATGTTATGTCATCTTTTCTTGATGATGTTATGTCATCTTTTCTTGATGTATGTTATGTCATCTTTTCTTGATATGTTATGTCATCTTTTCTTGATGATGTTATGTCATCTTTTCTGTTGTATGTAATGTTATGTCATCTTTTCTTGATATGTTATGTCATCTTTTCTTGATGTATGTTATGTCATCTTTTCTTGATAGTTATGTCATCTTTTCTTGATGTATGTTATGTCATCTTTTCTTGATTATGTTATGTCATCTTTTCTTGATGTATGTTATGTCATCTTTTCTTGATATGTTATGTCATCTTTTCTTGATGTATGTTATGTCATCTTTTCTTGATATGTTATGTCATCCTTTTCTTTGATGTATGTTATGTCATCTTTTCTTGATATGTTATGTCACTTTTGATATGTTGTCATCTTTTCTTGATAGTTATGTCATCTTTTCTTGATGTATGTTATGTCATCTTTTCTTGATGTATGTTATGTCATCTTTTCTTGATGTATGTTATGTCATCTTTTCTTGATATGTTATGTCATCTTTTCTTGATGTATGTATTTATGTCATCTTTTCTTGATTATGTTATGTCATCTTTTCTTGATGTATGTTATGTCATCTTTTCTTGATAGTGTCATTTCGATATCTTTTCTTGATGTATGTTATGTCATCTTTTCTTGATATGTTATGTCATCTTTTCTTGATGTAGTTATGTCATCTTTTCTTGATGTATGTTATGTCATCTTTCTTGATTGTGTATGTCATCTTTTCTTGATGTATGTTATGTCATCTTTTCTTGAGTATTGTTATGTCATCTTTTCTTGATGTTATGTCATCTTTTTGATTATGTTATGTCATCTTTTCTTGATGATGTATGTCTTGATATGTCATCTTTTCTTGATGTATGTGTATGTCATCTTTTCTTGATTGTTATGTCATCTTTTTGATGTTATGTCATCTTTTCTTGATATGTTATGTCATCTTTTCTTGATTGTTATGTCATCTTTCTTGATATGTTATGTCATCTTTTCTTGATATGTTATGTCATCTTTTCTTGATGATGTTATGTCATCTTTCTTGATGTATGTTATGTCATCTTTTCTTGATGTATGTTATGTCATCTTTTCTTGATATGTTATGTCATCTTTTCTTGATGTATGTTATGTCATCTTTTCTTGATATGTTATGTCATCTTTTCTTGATATGTTATGTCATCTTTTCTTGATTATGTTATGTCATCTTTTCTTGATGTATGTTATGTCATCTTTTCTTGATTATGTTATTCATCTTTCTTGATGTATGTTATGTCATCTTTTCTTGTGTATGTTATGTCATCTTTCTTGATTATGTTATGTCATCTTTTCTTGATGTTATGTCATCTTCTTGATTTGTTATGTCATCTTTTCTTGATATGCTATGTCATCTTGCTATTATGTTACGTCATCTATCATTGAGTTTTGTGCTTGCTTGATTACGTTTTCATGCTTTTTCTTGTGTAAATGGATGTAACTTTCTTCGGATGCTGTGTTATCTATTTCGATATGATACCTTTGCTCTCGATATATATGATAATCTTTCTTGGTTTATGTCATCTCATTTCGGAATGTGTAATGGTAGTATCTATGATTAATGTTTTCATTTTCTATGTGATATGCAGGTCTGTGAGGTGCAGCGTCAAAGGTTATTATGGCCATTTTCAGGGGATTGGCGTCCAGTTCTGTTTCATGTATGTATTTAGTTATCTTAATGTTGTTATAGTTACTCTTAATTGTGTAGTTAGTTATCTTTTTGATTACTTTATCTCATCCTTTTTTATATGCTGTCATACTTGTCTCTGGTGGATGTCCATCCCCTTCTCCCACAACACAGCACCAACCCCATGCTCATTCTGTTAAAATCCCAATTGCCAGACCCTGTTTGGCCACCTACTAGCAAAGACTCTGCACTGCTGCTGGTTATTTCGGTATGTTCAACTGTGGTTTTCTGATCCAATTCACAGATGACACTGAGCACTGAGCCTCCTCTCCTCACCTCACCTCACCTGTCGGCGTCACCAGGTTCAGTGTTGGCCGCTGCACTCTTTGACACCGCTACCCTCTCCCAAACGGCTCTGTCTTTACTTTTGTGGACAGTTAATTAATATTTGGCCACTGATGTTGGTTATGTTCTCGATGTATGAGACTGGAGATCTGCCTTTCTTCCTTTTTGCCTCTGTTTTTCTTTGAAAAAAAAAGGTTGATATGAGGTCTGTGTTCTTGCTACGTGACACGTGGCCAATATCTTTTAGTCTTCTCTTGCTGATGTCTGCTAATAGTTTTCTGGTGGTATCAAGTTCTTCCAGGACACTGGCATTAGTTCTTCTATCTGTCAATTTGACACGTAGTAGTCTCCGATAAAACCACATCTCTGCTGCCTCAATTCTTTTGCAATCAGCTTTTCTGAGGGTCCAGGCTTCGCAGGCATGAATCATGACTGGCCAGATCAAACATTTAAAAGTTTTAATTTTCAGGCCATTTGGTATGCTTCTGTCTTTCCAGATATTGTTGAGTTGTTATTGTTATTGTTGTTTAAAGCCCAACCGACTGTATAGAGTCATATCAAGGCAATAACCGCTTCAAAACACACAAAACTTCAACAGGAAAAAAGAAAAGAAAATCAAGTACACACACCAACGCATTCGCGCACATAATCTCAGGAGATGCCCCTGGCGTTGACCACTGCGTCCAATTTATCGCACATGGGGACTTAAAAAATAAACCTGATAACAAATTTAAACATGAATAAGGACACAAAACATACATAAAAAAAACCAGGTCTAAATTACCTAAAATTGCTTTCGCATATCTCATTTCCCCAGTGCCAGAAATGCACTTAACACATGTACCCAATTATCAATCCTAAGAAAAAGTACGAAAGACTTTACGGAATACATGCAGGTGAATGGACCAGCAAGGTAGGAAATAATAGGGGGAAAAAATGACAGAAAACAAAGGAATAAGGCAGAAACAAACAGAGTAACAGAAAAGAGGACATTTCTAGCACAGAATTTCCAGAAGGTGGGGATACTATTATCGACCGCTCCTTTTTCGTTTACTGAACCTCCTATTGAAGACAATTTTTGCTCAGTCTCGGATCCAGACCGAGAGAAAGAGAGAGAGAGAGAGAGAGAGAGAGAGAGAGGAGAGAGAGAGAGAGAGAGAGAAAGAGAGAGAGAGAGATCCCTGGATGAGGAGGCCACCACCACCACGGTCCTTCAGCGACAACCCCCAATACTACTGACACTGTAACACCACAGACCCTCAAGTTCGATTCCTCCACTTCAGACCAGGAAGCAACAGAGGAAACCACTCCACCAGGGCGTGAAGGGCCATAGAATCTGAGACTCCAGGTCTGATATCTCTAGTTCTGTCCCAGCCAACAGTTATTGGGAGTTAAATTCAAGAGGGATTCACTGCGCTCGGACAACTCCATCTGCGCTCCACCCAAATCTGCCAGCAGTTAGTTGACAGATTTCCTGAGCTAGCACAAAACCCTATACTCTAGCAAGGTCTTGAAACGGGGAACGGGCAAGGGGAGAAGGGACCTATCAAACATTAAGCCGATACCACCAGAACGATAGGAACATTAACCCTTTGACTCCTTCACCCTATCCACCAACTGCATAAACTTAACCCTTTGACTTCCTCACCCTGTCCACAAGCTTCCTGCAGGAAACTGATGGATAGGATGAAGGAGTCAGAGGGTTAAGTTTTTGTTCTGCTAGCATGGTTGACAAATGCAGTATGCCAATGGACGGAGTGCCGGAGTCGAATGGTCCATAACCCTTCGACTCCGGCACCCCGTCCATTGGCATACTGCATTTGTCAACCATGCAGCGAACATGCCAGATTTTAATGTTGCGGGCTGGGATTGAACTCAAGATATGAGATCTTGAGTCCGTGGTTCAACCAACTAGCCCGCGATAACACACAACATTTTTAAACACTAGCCTGTTGGTCGCCCATCTTCATGTTTCCTTCATTCTGGAGGTGTCAGTTTAGTGTTTCATAGGTCCTCTCCACTCTTCCCATTTCCAAACCTTGCCAACGCAAAACAGCTCGACTGTCTTTTTTGTTGTTTGTATGTTGTTTTTTTGTTTCGTTTCGTTTCGTTTCGTTTCTTTTCTTTTCTCTTTTCTTTTCTTTTCTTTTCTTTTCTTTTCGTTTCGTTTCGTTTCGTTTCGTTTTCGTTTCGTTTCGTTCCGTTTTGGTTTGGTTTGGTTTGGGTTGGTTTGGTTTGGGTTTGGGTTTGGGTTTGGGTTTGGTTTTGGTTTTGCTTGGTTGGTTGGTTGGTTGGTTGGTTGGTTTGGTTTGTTCGTTTGTTTTTTGTTTGTTTTTCTTTCGATTCTATTTCGTTTTCTTTATTTATTCCCTATCTTTCATTTGCTTTCGTTCTTGTTTGTTTTGTTTTATTTTTTAGCTTTTCTCTTTCCTTCTCTTTGTTTTTGGGAGGGAGGGAGGATCGGGATAGGAGGAGGAAGACAAAGAGAGAGAGAGGGAGAGACAGACAGACAGACAGAGACTGAGAGAGACTGAGAAAGGCACAGAGAGAGACAGACAGAGACAGAGACAGACAGACAGAGAAAGGGAGACAGACAGACAGACAGACAGAGACAGACAGAGAGACAGAGACAGAGAGCGAAGAGAGATAGAGATAGAAAGAGAGAGATGGAGAGAGAGAGAGAGACCGAGAGACAGACACAGACAGACAGAGACTGAGAGAGAGAGAGGATAGACAGAGAGTGAGACACAGAGAGAGAGAGACAGTGACAGTGAGCGAAAAGAGAGAGACAGACAGATAGACAGACTGACAGACAGACAGAGAGAGACTGGGAGAGAGAGACAGAGACAGAGAGAGACAAGAGACAGAGACAGAGATTTATCGTGACCGTCAGTTGTCATGCCCTTTCATCGTAATTCGTGTCGAGTCCTCGTGAAAATCAATTGAGATAGTGGCCGGAGATAATACAGGCCAGCCACCACACCCTACTGCTAATGGACTCGAACCTACGCACCCCACCAAGACTCGGCAGCCCGGGCACAAAGAGCTGCTGCTATTGCACCTTTACATGTCCGGGAACCCCGTTGTCAATCTGAAACCCTTTGCTTCTCGTAATTGTCCGGGAAGTGCAGACGTGAAAATGACGTCACGCAAGCAGGGGGGAAGGGGGGAAGGGGGGAAGGGAAGGCGTTGTGGGGTGTCAGTGGCGCCCCCACGTGATAGAAGATGCTGCAGCAAAGCGGAATTGTGCCCCCCACCCCACCCCCACTTTCGTACCACAAGGGAAATCCTGGCTGGACGATTTGCAAGAAAACGACATCCATCAGACGGAGTTATCTCCCTTCTTCCCTTGCCCGCAATGGCGGCCCCGTAACGGCGGGAATAAATCACAGTTATCGTAAACACCCGTGTGTTGGCCCCCGGATGCTATCCCTAAAGCCCGCGCGCCCAGATGTTATCCCCGGGTATTAAAGGTTTCTCCTGGCTCGCGCGACCACTGGCGACTTCTGGCGGCGTCCCATTCACTATGCTAATTATTCGCCCCTTAAAGAAGCGCGGTTATCGGCCAGACACAACACGGGCCTGGCACTGACACACACAAACAGGGGACGACGACTTGGAAGAGGCGTGGGTGGACGGAGCCGCACCATGCTCGTTCAACTCGCCTTCTCTGACCCCGGGTGCGTAAACGGTGGAAGCGATTATCTTCAGAAGGGCTGACGTTAGTAGGAGCAGCTTAACCTTCCGCTTCCTCCCCCTCCTTCCCCCTCCCTCTTCCCCCTCACCTCCTGCTCCCGACAGGAACTCAGTCTGTGTAGTTCTTCTTCTTGATGCCATCTGAACTCTATCAATTTGATCACACCGTTCATGGTTCATGTTCCCTGCAGCAAGTACAAAAGTGGTGCTGGGAAAAGTTTCCCACGCTCAGTTCTTTTTTTTAACTTTTAACTAATCGATTGCCATTCATACACATAGTTGTATTAAATCTTTTGAACCACACGAGATTTACCACCATTTACCAATTCCTTCAATTTAGTTATATTTTTCACCCTTTTCTCCCAAAATCCTATCCACCAAGTGTAAAAAAATTAACCCTTTGATTCCCTCACCCTATCCACTAGCTTCCTGTGCGGGAATCAAAGGGTTAAGTTTTTGCTTTGCTAGCATGGTTGGCAATGCGGGATGCAAGCTGGACAAGGTGCAGGAGTCAAAGGGTTAAACAGAAGGTTTAAAACAAGTTTTAAAAGACAAGAAAAAGAAAGAATGAAAGGAAAAGAGTATGCAATGGGCAACTGCTCTACTACTGTTGTTCTAAAACTGATAGCACTGATAACAAAACATTTGCAATGCTTAATTGACAAATTTACTTTAACAGACGTCTTATTAACACTTCTTTAACCCTTTGACCCCCGCACCCTGTCCACCAGCATCCTGCATTGCAAACCATGCCCGCAAAGCAAAAACGTAACCCTTTCATTCCCTCACCGTATCCACTAGCTTCCTGCAGGAAGCTGGTAGATAGAGTGAGAGAGTCAAAGGGTTACGTTTTTGCACTTGATGGATGGGGTGCAGGAGTCAAAGGGTTAATACAGCATAATCATGCACAGTATACATAAGATGATTACAATGAATAAGTTCATTCTTTCAGTTATCAGGGATTATGTGACCAGCAATGGGTAGACAATATCGTTTTGTCCAGTATCACTTTTTTTTTAGTAACAGCTGTTGTTCAAAACGTTCTTACAAAAAACTGTTTTCAATTCATTGTTCACATCATTTTCATCGGTGCGAGATTTTACAAAGAAAACATGCTTTCTTTCTCAGTAAATCAAAATTGGTGTGCCTTTTTTCCTTTCTTTGTTGGTTTTGTTCCACTTTGTGCTCTCCTCTCTCTCTCTCTCTCTCTCTCTCTCTCTCTCTCTCTCTCTCTCTCTCTCTCTCTCTCTCTCTCTCTTCTTCTTCTTTTCTTTTTCTTTTTTTTTAAAGCAGTATTGGGATCGGGGAGCAGATTTTTGTCTGTTAAAGCCCTCGCAAAGGAATACAAAAAAAGAAAATTAATCAAAACCAGTTTCAAACTACCATCTTCTGTCCAGAGAGAAGCAGTGATCCTGATGAGGCTCCACAACAGCCACAACCGGCTCAACGCCCATCTGAATCACAAGTTCAAACTGACACCTTCATGTGGGCCTCAGTAGTTCAGTTGAGTTTGAGAGTCGGATTCACATGCTAATGGTTATGGGTTCGAATCCCGAGATGCGGTAAATTAAAACTAGCCTTCTCACTGTTCCATCTTAACGTCATTGTTGTTCTGGTGAAGTCAGTATAGGATTAGATAGGTTCCCCCTCCCCCCACTTCCCTGGGATGGTTATCCCCGTCGGCCATATCACCTGAGGTGGGTGCCGACGTAAAAACTGAACCAAATCAATCAATCAGTGACACCTTCACCAGCCTGCTTCTGTGATCAAGAAGAGCTTACAGCACATCGCAGCGATGTTGCCTGTGTCAAGTGGAATGATAAGGGACATGGCCGACTACAGATAGCTTCTCTAACCACCAAGTTCTATGGAAGCCGGCAGGACCTGGAAAAAACATATTCACTGTACGATGTGGCCTGACTATCAACACAGCGAATGAAAGAAGAAAAAAGAAAATATCCTTTGCATTTTGGAAATATGTCATTTATCTTTACAATAACAACAAAAACAACATAGCCAAGGGGACCTGCCCATCCTTTCGCACTTTCAGAGTTAAAAGATTAATTTTGTTAGAGCATTATCATACTTGGGCACTTTTATTTGTGTTCTCCTTTCTGGTTTTTGTTTGTTTGTTGTTTGTTTCCCCCGTGGGATGCCGGGGGCTCTTTCAGTATAAATAGTATCCCCACCTTCTGGAAATTCTGTGCAAGAAATTTCCTCTTTTCTGTCACTCTCTTTGTTTCTTTCTTCCCCCTTTGCTTTCTGTCATTTCTTCCCATCACTTTCTGCCATGCTGGTCCATTCACCTGTATGTGTTCGATAAAGTCTTACATACTTTCTCTTAGGACTGTTAAGCGCATTTTTGGCTCTAGGGATATGAGATATGCGGAAGAAATTTTAGGTAACTTAGGCCTGTTTTACATATGTTTTAGTATCCTTATTTATGTTTAAATTTGTATTCAGGTATGTTTTTAAATCCCCTGTGCGATAAATTGGACGGAGTGGTCAACGCCAGGGGCATCTCCTCAGCTTATGTGCGCGAATGCATTGATATGTGTACTTAATTTTCTTTTGTTTTTCCTGTTGAAGTATTGTGTATGTTTTGAACTGGTTATAGCCATCATATGGAGAAAGGGTAGATGTCAGGCGAAGGCAGAGCGGAAGTCTATTCCAGGCTGACGGTCCTGAGACAGCAAAACAACACTGGCCATTACATTATAGACAACTAGACATCTGGGATTTCTGTGATCATTCGCCATACTGTGTTGTAAATAATGATCATTCAATTGTGACATTCATAGTCTAAGTCTAGAAAAATATTTTCTCAAACTTAGATTTTTATGTAAATAATGATCATTCAATTGTGACATTCATAGTCTAAGTCTAGAAAAATATTTTCTCAAACTTAGATTTTTACTCTGGCAAAGAAATATACATAAAGATACGTCCAACAGAGAAAGAGAGAGAGAGAGGGAGGGACAGACAGACAGAGAAAGAGAGAGAGACAGAGAGAAACAGAGACATACAGAGATACAGACACAGAGACAGAGACAGACAAACAGACAGACAGACAGACAGAGCAAAAGAGAGAGAGAGGGAGAAAGAGAGAGAGAGAGAGAGGTATCAGTTACATTGGTTAGCAACAGCATCACGTGTTCTCATTCAGAAACGGTCATTACCTCGGAACAAGAGACAAACAAACAAAAACAAAGAAGCAAACAAACAAAAAATCCACAAACAACAAAAACAAACAAACAAAAACAAACAAACACCAGAGAGCGAAAGGAAAAGGTAACTGCTGAAGGAATCAAATTAATTCCAGTGACTCAGTCTTCCATCATTGTGGTTTTATGTCGTCCAACGAATCCATGAAAGAAACAAAACGAAACACTGCGGATAACAACGCAGGAACGCCACGCAAGAAATCCGAGAGATTTCAATAACAGTTACCAGTAGACTTTTGAAGTGAGAATTCTATATCGCCTGTAACCTATCAGTCTGGTATCGTTTTCTTTCAAAAGCACACAGAGGGAGAGAGAGAGAGAGAGAGAGAGAGAGAGAGAGAGAGAGAGAGAGAGACAGACAGACAGACAGACAGACAGACAGACAGAGACAGAGAAACAGACAGACAAAGACAGACAGAGACAGAGACAGAGACAGAGAGACAGAGAGAGAAACAGAGACAGAGACAAAGAGACAGAGAGAGAAACAGAGACAGAGACAGAGACAAAAAGACAGAAACAGAGAGAGCCAGAGACAGTTAGAGAAAGACAGAGAGAGGAAGAGAGATACAGATAAAGACAGACAGACAAATAATGAAATTAATATAATGAAATGAAACTTTATTTTTCAACGGTGTACATAATAGCACGTTTCGAGCAACTGACATAATATTATTGCTAATCATGGAGACAATCAGAGAGGTAGAGAGAGACACAGAGACAGACAGACGGACAGACAAGAAAGACAAACGGACAGACAGACATACAAGACGAGACAGACCGACAGACCGACCAACAGGCAGACAGACAGACAATCAGACAGACAGACAGACAGAAAGACAGGCTATCTTCTTCAACAACACCAACAACAGCAATAGAAATGGCATTTTTGAAAAGTCGAACAATTGCACACAAAACAAAACAAAAACAAAACAAAACAAGAAACGAAACAAACAAAGCAAACACGAAACAAAACAAAGAGAAACAAAGCAGTCAAAACAAAGCCACGCGAAACAATAAGCTGCCAGGTTTCCAGTATCCTTACAATACAAAGCAAAATTCTAATTCCCGCCGCTGCCACACAAAAGACGACAGCCTCTCAAGCTGGGAAAGCGAACACGAAACTGTACCCTGATTCTGTCGGAACCTATTTTCGTTCTGTCTACAGCAAACCCTTTTGCTCAGGGCTTAATATTTACTGGTAAGTGTTCACATCTCATTCTATGAAAAAACAAAGAAAAAGAAAAACAAATACCGCCTCCCCCCCCTCTCCCCTTAAACACACAGAAACAACAGAAACATTTATCTTCCAACAATGAAAAGCCGTAAAATGGAATCAAACAAACAAAAAACGATCAAACAAACAAACAAACGTAACGTGTAAGTGTCAGGGTGAGTGTGTGGAAGGAGTGCATATTGTCTGGATGTTTGTTTGTTTGTTTTGTTTGTATGTTTGTTTGTTTGTTAGTTTTTTAGCTGAAATGTATTGTGTTAAAGAGACAGGGTTAAGACATTGTGTTGAAAAGAAACTAATTTTCGTCGTATATAATACGTATTTTCTTACTCTATTCTACTGGTATATGTCACGTACTATTTCTTCTTCTTCGTCTTCTTCTTCTCCTCCTCCTCCTCCTTCCTCTTTTTCTTCTTTTTCCCTTCCTCCTCCTTCCTCTTCTTCTTCTTCTTCCTCCTCCTCCTCCTCCTACTCCTCTACTCCTTCTTTTTCTTCGTCTCCTCTTGTTCTTCTTCTTCTTTCTCCTCCTCCTCCTCCTCTTCTTCTTCTTCTTCTTCTTCTTTTTCCACAGGACAGACCTCCTTCAAGCACTCCCTACCAAAGCATAAAAATTCACACAAACCTACAACACAGCAGAGAGAGTGGATTTTTGCATGTGTGGCCGTTCTTTTACCCCGCTAAAGGCAGTCATACTTCGTCTTTGGGAAGCTATGGAGAGAATTATAAAGAAATACAGGTAAATGATGTGGGAGGCAGAAGTAAGAAATAGTCTTGTGAGGAAAAGACAGCATGGCAGAAAAGAGCGCAAACTGTGTTAGATTTGAGAAGTTCTATACAACATGGGAGATAATTCTCAAGAGTTTTGTCCCTTTGATTATATTATAAAAATTCTCCCTGCTTCCCTCTTGTTTCTTTGGAATTACCTATATGCCTTGGAAGCAACCCTGTATATGTTCTGCTTGTCTGTGTTGTGTGTGTGTGTGTTTGGTCAGTTCAAGAATAAAAGACTATGTCAATCTTGAACATAAGACCAATATATTGTATGTATTTCTCTCCTCTCTCATAGTTGTGTGTAGGGTAGTTGCATAGTATAAAGATAGGCTTGGGCGAATCCTTTTTTGAGGAGTGTTCTGAGCTTACTGTTTTTGTACTTTGTATCTGCTTCTATGCTAGCTGAATGGGTAGCGCAAACTGTGTTAGATTTGAGAAGTTCTATACAACATGGGAGATAATTCTCAAGAGTTATGTCCTTTGATTATATTATAAAAATTCTCCCTGCTTCCCTCTTATTTCTTTGGAATCATCTAAAAGTTGACTAGGTAGCTCCTGTAGTGGGAAAACAGGAGGGTACCTTAATTTCTGCATCAGCAGTACTCCCACTGCCAGTGTATTCGTGATTTGCGTGGACTTACAAGTGTTTATCAACGTACAACATGACAGATTTGAAAGAACAGAAGCTTGTTAGCAAGATGAGAAATAAATTAAAAATAAACTATAACAACAAACAAACAGAAACAAATACCTCAGGATAAAAGGAAGGAAAAAAAATGTGATTGCCGGCGCGCACGCACACACACACACACACACACACACACACACACACACACCACACACACACACACACACACACACACACACACACAGAAGAAGGAGAGAGAGAGGAGAGAGAGAGAGAGGAGTGATATAGAGAGAGTCAGAGAAGAAAGAGAGACAGAGACAAGAGAGAGAGAGACAGACAGCGAGACACAGGTAGACAGAGAAAAAGAGAGAAAACAAGAAAAAGAGAGACAAAGAGAAAGAGAGAGTATAGAGAAAAAGTAATAAAGACAGACGAAGAAGGAAACAGAGAGAGAGAGAGAGATACACAAAAGAAGTAGACAGACAGACACACAGACAGAGAAAAAGAGAGAAAGAAAAGAGGTCGACAGAGAGAGACAAGAGACAGACAGACAGAAATGAAATGAAATTATTTTTTCAGTCGTATAAGTATTAGCACCTAAGCCAACTAAAACATCTGCCTTTGCTAATCACAGAGGCAGAAAAAGAAACAGACAGACAGACAGGCAGGCAGACAGGCAAGCAGGCAGACAGACAGCAGGCAGGCAAGCAGCAAGCAGACAAACAGACAGACAAGCAGGCAGACAAACAGAGACAGAAAGACAGAGTGGCGGACAGGGTTTCTTCGTCAATGACACCAACAGCAAACAAAATGACATTTTTGAAAAGTCAAACAATTGCACAACAACAAACAAAAACAAAACAAACAAAAAACCAACAAACAAACAATGGAACAGAGCTGCACAAGACAATGCCCTACCAGGTTTCTCCTTTTCACAAATAACAAAACAAACGGTTCTAATTCTTCCATTGCCGAAACGAACAACGAGAAGACCTTGCAAAAGCTGAGAAAGTCAAGACGAAATTGTACCCTGACTCCGTCAACGCCTTTTTGTTTTTGTTTTTGTTTTTTTGTTCCTTCTACAGCAACAACAACAAAAACCTTCTTCCTCAGACGAAGCAGTAGCGTCTGCATCTCCACTGCCTTAAAGCCAAGCTCCAGATCTAGCAGCAGCACACAACTAGTTCCACAGCAGACTCCGCCACAGAGGCATTCCTCTCTCTCTCCTCTCTCTCTCTCTCTCTCTCTCTCTCTCTTTCTCTCTCTTCTCTCTTCTCTCTCTCTCTCTCTCTCTCTTCTCTTTCTCTCTCTTCTCTCTCTCTCTCCTCTCTTCTATCTCTCTCTCTCTCTCTCTTCTCTCTTTCTTTCTTGTGTGTCCTCTCTGTCTCTCTCTCCCTCTCTCTCTCTCTTCTGTCTGTCTTCTATCTCTCTCTCTCTTACTCTCTCTCTCTTTCTTTCTTTTGTCTCTCTTGTCTCTCTCCTCCTCTCTCTTCTCTCTCTCTCTCCTCTCTCTCTCTCCTCTCTTCTCTCTCCTCTCCCTCCTCTCTCTCTCTCTCCCTCTCTCTCTGTCTCTCTCTCTCCCCTCTCCTCTCTGTCTCTCTCTCTCTCTCTCCCTCTCCCCTCTCTCTGTCTCTCCCCTCTCTCCCTCTCTCTGTCTCTCTCTCTTCTCTCTCTCCTCTCTCTCTCTCTCTTCTC
>JAPXFY010000023.1:57392963-57397963 GCA_030674185.1 Monoplex corrugatus
ACTGGTCTGGACCCACTACGCATCACACATAATCTCAAAGCTGTTAGGCGAGCTGTCCACGTTCCACTATGTTAGTGCACAGTCTGCATCTTTCGTGGGCGTGCGTGTTGGGAGTTTTCCTGTTTCCATAATCCAGTCACTGACATGAATTGCAGCATACGATATTCTGAATTCGCATATTACACTTGAAAGCGGTTCAGGCACTGACAGGTTTGCACACGTGTTGACCTGGGAGATGTGAAAAATCTCCATCACCTTTCACCCACCAGGCTAGCCCCGCTATACTTTAACCCTTTGACTCCTGCAGCCCGTCTACCAGCATCCTGCATTATCAACCAAGCCAGCAAAGCAAAAACTTAACCCTTTGATTCCTTCACCCCATCCACCAGTTTTTTTGCAGGAAGCTGGTAGATATGGTTAGGGAATCAAAGGGTTGTTTTTTGCTGTTGCGGGAGTCAAAGGATTAAAGGATCATTTCTATTGATCAGACTATTTCAAGATTTAATAGAACACTTGATAAGATTTTAAAAGAAAAGGCTGATAGATTCGAACAAAATTCATCATTAAGTACTCATGACATTACTTTTTGTTGTTGTTGTTGTTGTTGTTGTTTATTTATTTCTAATCGATGTAGACTCGAGCACCGTTGAAGGGAAACTATCGCAAGGCGACGGAAGTGACGAAAGAGTAAGGCAACGACCCGCGACCCCTGGCGGCAGTAAATTTCTAAAAGGGATTAATAATGATTTCTCGCTCTACTGCTGCTGAGATGATGGATGGGGGAGAGAGGAGAGGGGGGACTCTGATTCCTGCACTAGTTCAGGGTGCTAAGCGACGTCCTGGCCTGTAAATCACGTCCCCACCACGCATGCGCGGGCACCCCTGGCCTCGCTCTGGTGCTCCTCTGGCACCCAGAGGCCATATTTCGGGGAGGGAAAGTCTCCTCGCGCGTGCGCGCTCTATTATCACAACACAACATGTCGATATGACGTTTCGCTTTCAGAAACTGAGAAGTTTGATAAACACTGAAATGTGCGTGTGTGAGAAGGGGCGGATAATAACGTTGAACAGAAAATATTTGTCAGTATATTAGTCGATTATGAATGTTGGGGCTCTTTTTTGTTTTTGTTTTTTTTGTTTTTTTGTTTTGGGTGGTGGTGGTGATGGTGTTTGTTTGTTTGTTATTTAGGATTTCATACATTATTGTTTGCGGATATGTGTATACATTATCGTTTTGCCCGCGCTGTGCGGGCGGTATGTCAGCATACTCTCGTCTTCAGTGGGTGTTTTGATATTTTTCTTCAGATCGTTAATAAAGAAGATCAGGAAAAGACAAGCAATATTTAGAGGAAATTTTATGAGGAAAAAGTAATTAGAGCACTTGGTCACAAAAGGAAAGCTGGAGGGAAAGAGAACGCCAGGTAGACCCGGTGAGAAAATACTGGACGGACTTGCATGGTGGCTGAGGACAGAGAGGGTGGGAGATGTACCTGCAACGACAATGGATATATTCGTATGGAGGGCCATGATCGTCAACGCCATGCGGCAAAGCACATGATGATGATGAGCTTCTTTTCAGTTCTCCCGCCACTCGCTACACCTTCGCCCTACTTTCCCATTTCGAGGTCCCGCGAGCGCATAAGGTTTTGCGCAGGCCCATTGAGTCTGCCAGACAAACATTGCTAGTTATGGCTGTAGGGCGTATGGAATTGTCCGAACACGAAGAATCCCTCTTGAAAAAAAAACCTCCGATCTCCTGACTCCCAATGTCAAACCTCCCACACCTACATCTGGTGTGATAATCATGTCCAGCTGTCTGGTTTTAATTTTCATTCATTCATTCATTCATTCATTCATTCAGTTAGTCAGTCAACCAGCCAGCCAGTCATTTATTTATTTATTTATTTATTTATTTATTTATTTATTTATTTATTTATTTATTTGTTTGTTTGTTTGTTTGTTTGTTTATTATTTCATTTTAGTTTGTTTGTTTGTTTATTATTTCATTTTATCTTATCTTATTTTCCATCACGGAACAAATGGTTTGTCACACCACAGTCTATGCCACTAGCAGCCAAACAGGAGGTAAGGGTGTCAGACTTTATGTGGGGATTCCGGTTTCAATTGAAATTGTAACTCTTTGTCCATATGCTGCTACCTGTAAATCCTAACATTCTGACTCATTCTTTACGGACATGGCATTTCAAAAACATCTACCCTACGTTTTACTGACGATTTTTTAAGGAAAAAAGAAAAGTGGAAAATAACTCCTTCAATTTCTGCAATAAACCCATAGAACCATACGTAAGAGGCATTCCGTCTGTCTGTCTGTTTGTCTGTCTGTCTGTCTGTTGTCTGTCTGTCTGTTTGTCTGTCTGTCTGTCTGTCTGTTTGTCTGTCTGTCTGTCTGTTTGTCTGTCTGTCTGTCTGTCTGTCTGTCTGTCTGTCTGTCTGTCTGTTTGTCTGTTTGTCCGTCTGTCTGTCTGTCTGTCTGTCTGTCTGTCTGTCTGTTTGTCCGTCTGTCTGTCTGTCTGTCTGTCTGTCTGTCTATCTGTCTCTCTCTCTCTCTCTCTCTCTCTCTCTCTCTCTCTCTCTCTCTCTTTGTTGTTAAAACGTATTAGCAAAATTTTCTCAGCTGTTTCATAATAGATCTGCATTAAATTTGGGTCAAAGATAAGGACCACTTAGGGATGGCGAATACGATTGCTTAACATTAGCACTCTTTGAGGAAGGTGTGTGTGTGAACAGCACTTTCTCAAGAACTTCTGACAGTACTGACATTCTGTTTTCACTGCTGTTACTGCTAGACTACCACTGTCCTCGTTCACTGCATGTTTTATTTTATGAGATATCTTTAAGGTCACAAATGACCCCGAGATGTACAAAATTTGGACATACTGTAATCATCTTTTTTATACCAAAAAAAATAGGATTCTTAGAATGGTTTGATCATTTGGCAGCTTCTAAGCTGTCAAATCTAGTCGGCAGGATACCTCTAAGCGACTCTGAATGACGCATGAAACTCCTTAGTCGCTGGGGGCAGTGAACTGACCTCAAATGAAGGCACGAAGGCTTGAAGTAGGGACCTGACTACCCAGAAACTGCATGACACCAAGGAAACTGACAGTGCACAAAGAACTGCATACACCAGAAGAACCTGACATGACACCGGCAATACCAGAAGGAAACTGACAGTACACCCGAAAAACTGACAGTGACCCCAAGGAATTGAAGTAACACCCAGAAGGAAACCTGACAGTGACACCCAAAGGAACCCTGACAGTGACACCCAGAAGAAACCTCTGACAGTGACACCCAGAAGGAAACCTCTGACAGTGACACCCAGAAGGAAACCTGACAGTGACACCCAGAAGGAAACCTCTGACAGTGACACCCAGAAGGAAACCTGACAGTGACACCCAGAAGGAAACCTGCAGTGACACCAAAGAAACTGCTGACAGCGACACCCAGAAGGAAACCTCTGACAGTGACACCCAGAAGGAAACCTCTGACAGTAACACCCAGAAGGAAACTCTGACAGAGACACCCCAGAAGGAAACCTTGCAGTAACACCCAGAAGGAAACTCTGACAGTGACACCCGAAGGAAACCCTGACAGTGACACCCAGAAGGAAACCTCTGACAGTGACACCCGAAGGAAACCACTGCAGTGACACCAGAAGGAAAACTCTGACAGTGACACCCGAAGGAAACCTGACAGTGACACCCGGAAGGAAACCTCTGACAGTGACACCCAGAAGGAAACCCTGACAGTGACACCCGAAGGAAACCTCTGACAGTGACACCCGAAGGAAAACCTGACAGTGACACCCGGAAGGAAACCTCTGACAGTGACACCCAGCACAGGCATACTCTGACATGACGCACGTGAGGAAACCTGACAATCGCCTGTCACCACAAGGACAACTCTGACATCAACCACCTAACAAACCCCTGCACAGTGCCCCCAAACCCGGAAGGAATTGTCAACCTTGTTAGCAAAGCAGAAACTTAACCCTTTGACTCCCCCCTACCACACTCCCGCGAAGCTGGTGGATAGGGTGAGGGAATCAAAGGATTAAGTTTCTGCAGTTGATAGATAGGGTGCGGGAGTCAAAGGGTTAACCAGGCGCCTTATCCATTGTCTAATCAGACGGACGGATCCATCCATCCAAGGCAACACTCAGAAACCAAACTACACAAAACCAAAAAGAATGTGTGGAAACAATTGGCTTTAGAATGCCAAATAACAACGACATGTTGAACGAGTCACTCATACAAAACATTTCTTCGCGGTCATTTGATTCGAAGAGGGGGAAGGGGTGGTGGTGGAAAGGGGGTGTGGGGTTGGGGGGGTGGAAAAGGGGTGGAGGGAAAGCTGTGTGTTCGTTCGGTCACAAGAACCGATGCACAAAGCAGTAGAGAGGAAACCCTATGGCGCGGCGCACACCTTGCATTGAGTCGACAAAACTCCAATTTTCACAGTTATCGAAACTTTTACTTCATTACGTACTACCAGCAACGACGATGCACCACTTGTGTCTGTTCTGGACCAATCTCTGTAAGGTTACCCAGGGTGTGTTTCAGGGGTAGATAAATCTTAACAAAGGTACGTTTACTGAACATTTTCATAAGCCTTCATCCATTTGCCAGCGTTTTATTGGAGTCGGAAGAAGAAACTGTGTTACATAAAAACAGAAGTCTGTTTTATGTACACATAGAGAGAGATTTCTTTGTTGTCATTTTACTCTGAGGAATTACTGAGGACTGAAATACTGGAACACACGAAAATTGGAATAATTCACTTAACGAATGAACTAATTTGATTTTTCTTTCCTTCAGACTGATAAATCAGAGAGCAGCTTTATCGCAATATGTTTATCTTTGTGTTAAGGAAAATGCATGACGTTAATCACTATATAATCATTCTTTATGTTGTTCCACCTTTTAAGCTTCCGGTGCAATCGTTATATCGATTGCCCGTGAAACACTCGAAAGAGT
>JAPXFY010000023.1:57400463-57407963 GCA_030674185.1 Monoplex corrugatus
GACAAAGTAAGTACCTAAAATGGACACGCGGACAAAGTGAGTGAATAAAACGGACACACAGACAAAGTACCTAAAACGGACACACGGACAAAGTGCCTAAAATGGACACACAAAGTAAGTGCCTAAAACTGACACATGGACAAAATAAGTGCCTAAAACGGACACACAGACAAAGTAAGTACCTAAAACGGACACACGGACAAAGTAAGCGCCTAAAATGGACACGCAAAGTCAGTTTCTAAAACTAACACACGGACAAAGTAAGTGCCTAAAATGGACACACGGACACACAGACAAAGCAATTGCCTAAAACGGACACACGGAAAAACTAAGTGCCTGAAATGGACACATTGACAAAGTGAGTGCCTAAAACGGACACCACAGAAAAAGTAAGTGCCTAAAGCGGACACACGGACAATGTAAGTACCTAAAACGGACACATGGACGAAGACAGTGCCTAGAACGGACAAAGTCCCTAATGGACATATGGACAAAGTGCCTACAATGGACACACAGAGAAAGTGCCTAAAACGGACACACAAAGTTAATGCCTAAAACAGACACACGAACAAAATAAGCGCATAAAACGGCCTAAAATGGGCACAAGACAAAGTAAGTGCCAAAAACGGACACAAGGACAAAGTAAGTGTCTAAAACGGACACACGCAAAAAGTAAGGGCCTAAAACGGACACACGCACAAAGGGCCTAAAACGGACACATGGACTAAGTAAGTGCCTAAAACAGATACACGGACAAGGTAAGTGCTTAAAACGGACACACGGACAAATTATGTCCCTAAAACGGACAAAGTGCCTAAAATGGACACACGGACAAAGTAAGTGACTAAAACGGACAAAGTGCCTAGAATGGACACACGGACAAAGTAAGTGCCTAAAACGGACACACGGACAAAGTGCCTAAACGGACACACGGACAAAGTAAGTTCCTAAAACAGACACATGGACAAAGTAAGTGCCTAAAACGGACACACGGACAAAGTGCCTAAAACGGACACACGGACAAAGTAAGTTCCTAAAACAGACACATGGACAAAGTAAGTGCCTAAAACGGACAAAGTGCCTAAAATGGACACAGGGACAAAGTAAGTGCCTAAAACGGACAAAGTGCCTAAAACGGACACAGGGAGAAAATAAGTGTCTAAAACGGACACTGTCTGGAGAAGGTATGTGACCAGCACGTTCCCACGAACCTCTCAAGACTTTCTGACATCTGTTGTCACCATACAGACAGCTTCTCGCTGTCCTCGCTTCTCCTCATTTTTTATTTCATCTGATGCTTCTTCAAGGTCACAGTGACCTTGAAAAGTACAGAATCCGGATTTTCTTTCATATATATGTTTTTTGTTTTTCTTTTTGGTTTGTTTTGTTTGTTTTGTCTTTTGGTTTGTTTTAGTGTGTTTTTTTGTGTGTGTTTTTTTTTGTACAAAAGGGAAGGCTGTTTTAATGGCTTGATCTTCATTTTTCCTCCCCACCTCATCCCACCCACCCCGATCTCCCCCCTCCCCAAGGGTTAGAGGAAACGGAATCCCGGCGGTCGTTTCAGGGCCCATAACTCTTTCAACGAGCGAGTTTGCTGGCGTTCTCCCGATTTGTTTTTGAGTATGTTGACGAGGTCGACGGCGAGGCATGTTTGTGTTTTTCTGCCTCGTTCGACCGCCAGTTGGCCAGGCTAGAATGCTCAAAGTCAACACGAGGCCCCTTTCTACTTGCCACCGAGCTAGCGGCAAATGAAAAACACTTCATCCGATACCGCACCGTGTCGTTAAGCGCTTTTCCGGCCCCCACAGGAACAAGTCACAATAGGCCCCCAAGTCTTTTTTCTACACACCGGTGTCAAATTAATGACTTGGTTAAAAAAATTATTTGTTGGGAGAGATTGAAACATCTAGATTGGGCCGTTTCTTTGAAAGGTCAGATTTTTCCGATTTCCCATGTCAGTATGTGTGCAGATCCGTTTGTGTCTAAACCATTCTTCGCGTCCATACGCGCTCGCAGAATATCACATATACAAGTTTCAAGACTACGCAGGCCACGTCAATGTTCAGGTGCTTTCTGGAAACACGAAAATATCCAGCATGTATGTCCACATTTATGGACATTTTATGAGGAAAGGAGAATTAGAGCACCTGGTCACAACAGAAAAGCTCGAGGGAAAGGGAACACCAGAGAGACCCAGGGAGAAAATATTGGACCGACTTGCAGGGTGGCTGAGGACAGAGAGGGTAGGAGATGTACTTGCAGCGACAGGGATAGATTCGTGTGGAGGGCCATGATCGTCAACGTCATGCGGCAGAGCACATGATGATGATGATGATTATGATGATGTTCACCGAAGACACAGAATACAATACAGATAACAGACTGTGAAAATATGTATATCATCATCATCAGGTGCCCTGCCGTATGGCGTTGGCGATCATGGACTTCCATCTGTCTCTATCTCTCGTTGCCCCTAGCATCTCCCCCACCCTCTTCGTCCCCAGCCACTCTGCAAGTCCGTCCAGCATTTTCTCCCTGGGTCTACCTGGTGCTCTATTTCCCTCCAGCTTTCCCGTTGTGACTAGGTGCTCTAAATCCCCCTTCCTCATTAAATGGCCTATAAATGTTGCCTGTCTTTTCCTAATCTTCCTTATGAGTGATCTACTTGTGTCTGCCTCCATCAAGACTGTCTTGTTTTTTTTCTTCATTCATTTTTCTGTTTCTGTCCATGAGTAACCAGGGAAAATGTATACTTTTATTTTATATATATATAAATATTTATATATATATATATATATTTTTTTTTTTTTTTTTTTTTTTTTTTTTTTTTTTAATATATATCATCATCATCATCATGTCCCTGTTGCAGAGCGTTGGCGATCATGGCCCTTCATGCGAATCTATCTCATACCCTTTCTGTTTTCATCCACTCCGCAAATCTGTCCAACATTTTCTCCCTGGATCGACCTGCTGCTCTTTTTCCCTCCAGCTTTCCTGTTTTGACTAGTGCTTAAATTTCTTTGCCTCATAAAATTTCATATTTTTGCTAGCCTTCTCCTAATTTTCTTCATTAATGTTCTTTTTGTTTGCCTCTTTCGAGACTGTCTCGTTTGCTTTCTTTGCTGTCCATGGAACTCGTAATATTCTTTTTAGAAACCACATTTCAGCTGTCTCAATCCAGCTCTGACTTGCGTGTTAACTGTCCACAATTCGCATCCGTACAACAGTATTGGTTTTATACAACACTGAAGAATTCTCTTCCTGACATTAATTGATAGGCAATCCTCGGTAAGAGCGCCTTTATTTTCTTGAACACACACACACACACACACACACACACACACACACACACACACACACACACACACACACACACACACACACACACCACACACACATATATACATCTCTATCTATCTATCTATCTATCTACTACTATCTGTCTGTCTGTCTGTCTGTCTGTTGTCTGTCTGTTTGTCTGTCTGTGTATCTGTCTGCCTACCTATCTCTGTCTGTCTGTCTATCTGTCTATCTAGCTATCTATCTATCTTTCTATCTTTCTGTCTGTCTGTCTGTTGTTTATCTATCTGTGTTTCTCTATCTATCTGTGTGTCTATCTATCTATCTATCTATCTGTCTGTCTGTCTGTCTGTCTGTCTTTCTGTCCGTCTATCTGTCTATCTATCTATCTGTATGTCTATCTATCTATCTATCTATCTTTCTGTCTGTCTGTCTGTCTTCTCTATCTGTCTGTCTATCTATCTATCTATCGATATCGATCTCTATCTACCTGTTTTATCTATCTATCTGTCTATCTACATACATTTTTTAGAAGGGGGAGGGGAGGGGGGTTCAGATTCAAGATTCAATAAAATATTCAGGTCTGTCGCCATGTGGAGCACAGAGGATAATACAAAATAGTGAATACTGTTTTAACGGACTGATTGGACACGCAACGCAAAACTAAACTGAAAAAAAAAAATGGAAAGAAAAAAAAGAAGAGTCAAATAAGTGGAATATGACTCAATGAAATCATTAAAACAATCACGAGTGTGTTAGTTGGTGATTGGTTGGTTGGTTGTTTGGTTGGTTGGTTGGTTGGTTGGTGGTGGTTGGTTGGTTGGATGGTTGGGTGGATGGGTTGTGGTTGGTTGGTTGGTTGGTGGTTGGATGGTGGGTGGGTGGTGGTGTGTGGTTGGTTGGTTGGTTGGTTGGGTTGGTTGTGTTGGTTGGTCGGCTGCTCGGCTAGTTGATTAGCTAGTTGGTTGGTTGGCTGGAGGGTCGGTTGGTTGATTGGTTGGTTGTTTGGTTGGTTGGTTAGTTGGTTGGTTGGTTGGTTGGTTGGTTGGTTGGTTGGTTGGTTGGTTGGCTGGCTGGCTGGTTGGTCGGCCGGTTGGTTGTGGTTGGTTGGTTGGTTGGTTGGCTAGTTGGCTAGTTGGTCGGCCGGTTGGTTGGTCGGTTGGTTGGTTAGCTGTTGGTTGGTTGGCTGGCTGGTCGGTCGGTTGGTTGGTTGGCTGGTCGGCCGGTTGGCTGGTTGGCTGGTTGGTTGGTTGGTTGGTTGCAAGGGTTAGAAGTGATGCGGACATCTCAGGCACATGGCACTTTATACAGTCTTGGTGCGGCTGTACGGGTAAGGGAAACGTTAAGCAGCAAGGGGCGAAGAGACAGGCACCGCCTTCATCATGCTGCCCCCAGAAAAAGACCAAGTCTCCACCATCTCACTCCCTACGACTTCAATGGTCATGGGATAACCTTTGCCTTTACTTTTCAAGCCATATGATATTGTAACACATTTTCTGTGCAAGCACTGCAGCTGCTTGTAGTGACGTTAGCTTTATGACGCTGACTGATCGATTGGTTTGGTTGGTTGGTTGGCTGGTTGGTTGACTGATTGATTGATAGATAGATAGATTGATTGATTGATTGATTGATGATTAATTGATTGATTGATTGATTAAAAACTCTCGATCTTAAGGTGTGCATTCACGTAACATATTTTATTGTATGATATGGGTTTTTTTCATCCATCCATCCTCGTTTTGTTTTGTTTTGTTTTGTTTTGTTTTGTTTCGTTTTGTTTTGTTTTTAAAGCCAGAAAACACAACTGTCTTATCTTCCGGAAATGACTAACAATATTGGACGTTTTGGGTTTCAACTCGAAATTCACCGACGAAAAAGACAAGACACAATATTACCCAGTAACCTGGAATAAGGTTTTCAACATGTTAATAAGCCAGTTTATAAAATCCAAAACAAGTGTGACTGCCTGCGTTCAAGCAAACAGGAACCAGAAAAACACGAAACAAGAATACGAACGCGTATTTGATACAACAAGACAAGACAGGCGCAAATTTTGGGCCAACTGGCCTTTGTCAAGCGTAAGATCACAAACAAACAAAGGATTCCTTTTTTCAAACTCGGCGGAGCAACAGGAAAGTTTCAGTCTTTTTCTCCTAAGTTTTGCATCTGGTGTTTGTTTGCTTGTGATCTTACGCTTGACAAAGGCCAGTTGGCCCAAAATTTGCGCCTGTCTCGTCTTGTATTAACTACGCATTCTTATTCTTTTTTCGTGTTTTTTTTTGTTTTTTCTTAAGCCAGTTTGTACTCAAGAGTACATTATATTTTTGCCCTAGCCCTGTTCATTTTCTATACAGGGTGGATTTTAACAGGGGTATATTTTTTGCCGGTGCACCGGTCAGCACGACTGCTTGCAGTTGGCATGACAGCGGGGTTGTCTACCCTGACAACAATGTGAAAATTGGCGCGCTTGGGATTCGGTCGTGTTCGTGCTGGATTGGTTGTCGTCTGCGGTTACTACGGTAATACTGCTTGACCCAACACCTACCGTATGGGATACTGTTGATGTCGTTTTGTTGTTGTGTTGTTGTTTTTGTAATACAGCTTGACCCAACACCTACCGTATAGGATGCTGTTTGTAGATGTTGTGTTGTTGTTGTTGTTGTTGTTGTTGTTGTTGTTGTTGTTGTTGTTGTTGTTGTTGCTGTTGTTGTTGTGTTGTTGTAATACTGCTTGATCCAACACCTACCGTATGGGATACTGTTGATGTTGTTTTGCCGTTGTGTTGTTGTTGCTGTTGTTGTTGTGTTGTTGTAATACTGCTTGATCCAACACCTACCGTATGGGATACTGTTGATGTTGTTTTGCCGTTGTGTTGTTGTTGTTGTTGTGTTGTGTTGTTGTAATACTGCTTGACCCAGCACATACCGTATGGGATACTGTTGATGTTGTTTTGTTGTTGTGTTGTTGTTGTTGTTGTTGTGTTGTTGTAATACTGCTTGACCCAGCACATACCGTATGGGATACTGTTGATGCTGTTTTGTTGTTGTGTTGTTGTTGTTGTTGTTGTGTTGTTGTAATACTGCTTGACCCAACACATACCGTATGGGATACTGTTGATGTTGTTTTGTTGTAGTGTTGTTGTTGTTATTATTGATGATGCTGTTGTTGTTGTTGGTGGTGGTTGGTGGTAGTTAGTGGTTGTGGTGTTGACGTTGTATGTTCTGTGTTCTGTGTGTGCGTAAGTTTGAGTTTTGTGTGTGTTTGTGTATGTTTGTGTACATGTGTGTGTTTGTGTATGCATGTGTATGTGTGTGTTTGTGTGTATGTGCGTGCTTGTGTGTATGTGTGTGTATGTGTGTGTGCGCATGAATGTGTTTGTCTGTTTGTGTGTGTGTGTGTGTGTGTGTGTGTGTGTGTGTGTGTGTGTGTGTGTGTGTGTACGCGTGTCTATGCGTGTGTTTGTGTGTGTACGCGCGCACGTGAGAAACTAATAAATTATTAGATAGACAGACAGACAGACGAGTTCAGTCACAACCTCTCTCAATCAACACTATAGTTAAATGGTTGTGTCATTGCTCTTCTAGTTCAAAGACCTGGGTTTGAATCTGCTTGGATACTATCTGATGGGGAAAAAGTGGAGAATTTTTCTTTCTCCCAGGTCAACGTGAGTGTCAAACCTGCTGGTGCATGAGCCCCAGCCGTACACACACCATACACAACATACACACACATACGTACACAGCACACACACATAATAATAATAATAATAATTACAATATTTATATAGCGCAAAATCTTGACAAAATCAAATCTAAGCGCTGAAGCAGACACACACGCACGCACGCACGCACGCACGCACACACACGCACACACACACACACACACACACACACACACACACACACACACACACACACACACACGCATGGCTATAAATGGGGAGAAAGAATAAAAGCAATAAAAGCAATAAAAGCAAGAATAAAAGCAATGGAAAATTATAGAGAGCATAGCATATACAATTATATATTATAACCATGTGATTCCCCTCCGAGCGGAGACAGGCTGCAGAGGGGGGAGGGGGGGTTGAGTGAGGTTAGGATTTTATGCAGAGGAGAAAAGGTGGGTTTTGAGAGCGGACTTGAAGGAGACAAAAGTAGGTTGCTGACGGACTGAGAGAGGAAGTTTGTTCCAGGAGAGTGG
>JAPXFY010000023.1:57417963-57420463 GCA_030674185.1 Monoplex corrugatus
CCGAGACGCGAAAGATGAATATTCATGACATTGATTAGGGTTTTGTTTTTCGCTATTTCCATTTGTCTGTAGGGACCGGAGAGGGATGGGTGGATGGGATGGAGTTGAAGGTGGTGGTGGTGGTGGTGGGGGTGGTTGTGTGTGTGGGGGGGGGGTGGGGGTAGGGGTGGGGGTGGGGGTGAGAGGAGGAATTATGGGTTGGGTGGTTCAGGGCGAAGAGTACGGCGAGTGAGAAAAAAAAAAAAAAAGAAAAGGGGGAGAGTTGATTATAGACACGCGAACTGGTTTTTGGTTGTGTTTGACGACCATCTTTCGCGAGTTGTCTTTACTCTCTTTCTCCCCTTCCACCCTAACCCCCCCCCCACCTCCTTCCCACCACCGCCTCCCCCCCCCCCTTCCAATCTTCTTAGTGCGCGAAGTCTTTTATTGACTAATACCCCCCTCCCCTACCTTATCCCAATAGTCCGTGTCTTGTCTTGTTGTTTTGACTGTGTGTGTTCTCACTTGCGCTCTGGCCCTGCCCATATCGGCCCCAAGTTGAGTTTCAAAGAAGAAGAAGAAGAAGTAGAAGAATAGAAGAAGAAGAAGAAGAAAGAAAGAAGAAAGAAAGAAAGAAAGAAAGAAGAAAAGAAGAAAGAAGAAGAAGACGAAGAAGAAGAAGAAGAAGATCAAGAAGAAGAAGAAGAAAAACAGGAGGAGGAGAAGAAGAAGAAGAAGAAGAAGAAGAAGAAGAAGAAGAAGAAGAAGAAGAAGAAGAAGAAGAAGAAGAAGAAGAAGAAGAAGAAGAAGAAGAAGAAGAAGAAGAAGAAGAGATGATGATGATGATGATGATGATGATGATGAGATGAAGAAAGAGAAGAAGAATAAGAAGAAGATCAAGAAGAAGGAGAGAAGCAAAGAGGAGGAGGAGGAAGAAGAAAAAGAAAAAGAAGATAAGAGAAGAAGAAGAAGACCAAGAAGAAGACAAGAAGACCAAGAAGAAGAA
The DNA here is from genome assembly GCA_030674185.1 of Monoplex corrugatus. Taxonomy (NCBI): domain Eukaryota; kingdom Metazoa; phylum Mollusca; class Gastropoda; order Littorinimorpha; family Ranellidae; genus Monoplex; species Monoplex corrugatus. The sequence goes on from JAPXFY010000023.1 coordinate 57,418,949, forward strand.
CAAGAAGAAGAAGAAGTTCACTCTATACTGCTATCTATGTCAAAAGCATGTTCGTTGCTCTTTACAGTAACAGACCATCATTGAACTTCTTTCTTCATGAAGGAGTCATCACATTGAAACAGTCCATATGCACCTCACCCAACCTGCCATCTAGCCGACTCCTTGAGCCAGCACGAAACCTTATGCGCTGGGAAAAACCTTGAAATGGAAGGAAGGTGGGGGGGAGGAGGGGGGGTAAGAAGGAGAGAACAGAATCACTGAAACTATACTGACATCACCAAAATGATCAAAGCATTAGGTTAAATTAAGATAGGCAGCGAACAGACCATGTTTTTATGTAGTGGGCTAATATTGAACTCGACCGTATCAGATCTTGACTCCCCCCCGGTGGGGATGCCGGGGGGGGGAGGGGGGCTCTTACAGTATAATTAGTATAGTATCCCCACCTTCTGGACATTCTGTGTTAGCAATTTCCTCTTTTCTGTCACTCTCTTTGTTTCTGTCTTTTGTATTGTTGTTGTTGTTGTTGTTGTTGTTGTTTGTTTGTTTGTTTTCTGTATTTTGTTGTTGTTGTTTTGTTTGCTTTGTTTTGTTTTTTGTTTGTCTTTTTGTTTTCGCTTTCTGTTATTTCTTCCTATCAATTTCTGCCTTGCTGGTCCGTTCACCTGTATGTGTTTGATGATAAAGTCTTACGTACTTTCTCTTAGGATTGATCATTGGGTACATGTATTTAGTGCATTTCTGGCTCTAGGGAGGTGAGATATGCGGCAGCAATTTTTTTAAGGTAATTCATGCCCGTTTTTATTATATATGTTTTGGTGTCCTTAGTTATGTTTAAATTTGTTTTCAGTTATGTTTTGTAAATCACCATGCACGATAAATTGGACGGAATGGTCAACGCCAGGGGAATCTGCTTTGATTGTGTGCACAAATGCATTGATATGTGTATTTAATTTTCTTTTCCCTTTTTTAGTTCCATAAGCCCGGGATGGCAGAGGAATGATGTGACAGAGACCTCAAAATTTCACGGGGCCAGCACCACGAGGGCGGCGCCCATCCCCTCTCCCTCGCTTCAAATTCATAAATAGCTAGATATATAATGATAGACACTGATAGGTAAATAGACTGATAGAAAGATAGATAAATAGACAGACAGACAGATAGATAGATAGATAGATAGATAGATAGATAGATAGATAGATAGATAGATAGATAGATAGACAGATAGATAGATAGATGGATAGACAATTAGTTAGATATATATGTATAGATAGATAGACAGATAGATAAATAGATGGAGAGATAGACAGATAGATAGATTGATAGATAGATAGACAGCAAATGGACAGAAAACACACCCACACATACATACACATAAATGGATACATAGATACATATATACATACATACATACATATATGCATACATACATACATACATACATACATACATACATACATACATACATACATACATACATACATACATATAGAAAAATGCAAATATACATAGACA
>JAPXFY010000023.1:57435463-57442963 GCA_030674185.1 Monoplex corrugatus
GTAGTAGTAGTAGTAGTAGTCGTAGTAGTCAGTAGTAGTAGTAGTAGTAGTAGAGTAGTAGCAGTAGTAGTAAGTATAGTAGTAGTAGAGTAATAGTAGAGTAGTAGCAGTATAGTAGTAGTAGTAGCATAGTAGTAGTAGTAGCAGTAATAGCAGTAGTAGTAGTAGTAATAGTAGCAGTCTTAGAAGTAGTATCGTCTCTATCATTACATCATCATCATCATTATTATTGTTATCATTATTATTATAGTATAAGAAGAGAAGAAAAAGAAGAAAAGAGAAGAGAAAAGAAGAAGAAAGAAGAAGAAAAGAAGAGAAGAAGAAGAAGAAAGAAGAAGAAGAAGAAGAGAAGAAGAGAAGAGAAAAAAGAGAAAGAAAAGAGAAAGAAAAGAGAGAAAAGAAAAAAAAAAAGAAAGAGAAAAATAAGAAGAAAGAAGGAAGAAGAGAGAAAGAAAGAAAAAGAGAAGCAGAAGAAGAAGAAGAAAAGGAAGAGCAGAAAAAAGAAGAAGAAGAAGAAGAAGAAGAAGAAGAAGAAGAAGAAGAAGAAGAAGAAGAAGAAGAAGAAGAAGAAGAAGAAGAAGAAGAAGAAGAAGAGAAGAACAAGAACAAGAAGAACAAGAAGAAAAGAACAAGAACAGAAAGAAGAAGAAGAAGAAGAAGCAGAAGCAGAAGAAGAAGAAGAAGAAGAAGAAAGAGAGCAAAGAAGAAGAAGCAGAAGAAGAGAAACAGTAAAGCGTCAAGGTGAAAGAACAAAGTCATAAAATGGACAGGGTAGAAAGAGAACAGAATCCGTGAACTACGAAGCTGACACTAGCAGAATAAACCAAGCACTCAGATGGGCGGCGAACGCTATATTTACCGTTATTGTTATTGTTGTTTAAAGGCCCAGCCGACCGCGATACAGCCATATCAGGACAATAACCAGTTCAAAACACACAATACTGCAACAGGAAAAAAAAAAGGAACAGAAAATTAAGTCACACATATCAATGCATTCGTGCATATAATCTAAGGAGATGCCCCTAGCGTTGACCATTCCGTCCAATTTATCGCACATGGGGATTTAAAAAAAAAACATACCTGAAAACAAATTGCAACGTAGGTAAGGATACTAAAACATAAAAAATAAAAACCGGCCTAAATTACCTAAAATTGCTTCCTGCATATCTCATATTCCCAAAAATGCCCTAAACACACATGAACCCAATTAGCAATCCTAAGAGAAAGTGCGCAAGACTTTATCGAACACATACAGGTGAATGAACCAGCAAGGCAGAAAGTGATGGAAGAAATGACAGCAAGCAAAGGAGGAAGAAAGAAACAAAGACAGTGATGGAAAAGAGGAAATTTCAAGCACAGAATTTCCAGAAGGTGGAGGTACTATTTATACTGAAAGAGCCCCCGCATCCCCATGGGGGGTATACTTACCGTTAAAACGGACCGAAATTGATACTTTTTAATAATTAATTCATAGTTTATGATACACATATCGTCAATATACGTGAGCTTACACTGAACACCATCCAGTCAGGTGACAAGATCATCACTCTCTCTGATTCTGCCAAGAACCTGGTGTGGACCTTGGACAACACTCTTTCTGTGTAGAAGTTTCTGACCTAGACCTGCCAGTCGTGCTACTGTCAGATTCGGCGCCTTGGTTACAATCGCCCGCCGTTGGGTTGCCGGGGGCTCTTTCAGTATAAATAGTATCCCCACCTTCTGAAATTCTGTGCTAGAAATTTCCTCTTTTCTGTCACTCTCTTTGTTTTTGCTTTGTTGCCTTGCTTTCTGTCATTTCTACTTATTTTCTGCCTTAATGGTCCATTCACCCGTATTTTTTCGATAAAGTCTTACGTGCTTTTTCTTGGGATTGATAATTGGGTACATGTATTAGGTGCATTTTTGGCTCTAAGGAGGTGAGATGTGCAGAAGCAATTTTATGCCTGTTTTTATATATGTTTTGGTTCCTTATGTATACTTATATTTGTATTCAGGTGTGTTTTTTAAATCTCCCCTGTGCAATGAATGGACGGAATGGTCCAACGCCGGGGCATGTCCTTAGATTATGTGCGCGAATGCATTGATATGTGTACTTAATTTTCTTTTCTTTTCTTTTTTTTTCCCCTGTTAGAAGTTTTGTGTTTTGAAGCGGTTATAGCCCTGATATGGCTCTGCGCAGTCGGCTGGGCTTTTAACAACAATAAAAGAAAAACAAAAGAAAATGGTTACAACCGAAGATATCTGTCATGTAAGCCTACATCTAAACTTGTGACATTTCTTGTTTTGTCTCGTCTTGATGACAGTGACGCTCTCCTTTCTGGACTACCAGCTTCTTCTCTCCTCTATCTGTAACGCACTCAAAACACAGCAGCTCGTCTTGTCTTCAGAAAACAAATTTGTTTGATCATGTCGGCCATCTCCTTCGCTCTCTGCACTGGTTGACTGTTAGTATTGTTGTTGTGGTGGTGTTACTATAATCATTATTTTTATTACTATTATTGTTATTATCATTATCATTATTACTATTACTATTATTATTATTATTATTATATCGTCGTCATCGTCACCACCATCATCATTAGTAGTAGTAGTAGTAATAGTAGCAGCAGTAGTAGTTGTCGTACTATCATAATGATGATGATGCTGATAGTGGTGGTGATGACGGCGAGTCTGATGTCTGATTTCTTAACAATCTACCTATATGTATATGTGCATATGTAGGCCTATGCCATGCATTTCATTGTTATTTATGCTTCATGTGTAGATCTATATGTGCATATTTTGTAACTTGAGCATACGGATATTTTCAGTGGATTTGACTTGCTTCTTACTATGTGAATGCAATTACGCATTGCCAGCTTGTTTTGTAATTGTTTGAACTGCTTGTTTAAAATGAATAAAACAAAATTTTGAGACAGAGAATAAAACAGATGGGCAGCGAACAATTTTTACATTGCCGACTCGAACGTCCGATCTCGAGTCCACAGCTGTATCAAACAAACAACAACAAAAAACAAACAAACAAACAAACAAAATAACTCAAAAAAAGAAAGAAAGAAAAGAAAAGCCAGTCCGCTGCGAGGCCACTAACCACAGGCTGGACAAACAAAGTAATTTCTTTCTTGGAATTTGCTTCGGTATTGCTTGCTTGCTTAGCTTGACTTGCTCTCTTGCTTGCTTGCTTGCTTGCTTGTTTGTATATAGATAGATAGATAGATAGATAGACAGATTAGATAGATAGATAGGCAGACAGATAGATAGATAGATAGACAGACAGACAGATAGATAGATAGATAGATAGATAGGTAGACAGATAGATAGATAGACAGATAGACAGACAGATAGAGAGATAGATAGAATATAGACACAGACAGATAGATAGATCGATAGATAGATAGATAGATAGATAGATAAATATAGATAGATAGATAGACAGATAGATAGATAGACAGATAGATCGATCGATAGATATTGATAGATAGATAGATAGATAGATAGATAGATAGAAGACAGATAGATAGATAGATAGATATACAGACAGATAGATAGATACATAGATAGATAGATAGATAGATAGATAGATAGATAGATAACAGACAGACAGACAGACAGATAGATAGATAGATAGATAGATAAGAGAGAGATAGATAGACAGACAGACAGACAGAGAGACAGACAGATAGATAGATAGATAAATTGATAGACAGACAGATATATAGACAGACAGACAGATAGATAGATAGATACATAGATAGATAAATATAGATAGATAGATAGAAGATAGATCGATCGATAGATATTGATAGATAGATAGATAGATAGACAGATAGATAGATAGATAGATATACAGACAGATAGATAGATACATAGATAGATAGATAGATAGATAGATATACAGACAGACAGACAGATAGATAGAGATAGATAGATAGATAGATAGAGAGAGAGATAGATAGATAGACAACAGACAGACAGAGAAGACAGACAGAAGATAGATGAGATAGATAGATAGATAGATAGATAGATTGATAGACAGACAGATATATAGACAGACAGACAGACAGATAGATAGATAGATAGATAGATAGATAGATAGATAGATAGATAGATAGATAGATAGATAGATAGATAGATGATAGATCGATTGATCATTGTTGATAGATTGATTGATTGTTCGTTCATTTTGTTTTGTTTTTGTTTGTTGTTTTTTGGGGGCTGTTTGTTTTTGTTTTATTTTTGTTTGTTTGTTTGTTTGTTGTTGTTTTTTTTGTTTTGTTTTTTGTAATCTGACTCAAGGAAAGTGGGGTTAGGGGGGAAAGAAAGGAGACGGAGAGACGGGGGAAAAAAGGCCTTATGAGGGAATCAATTCAGCATATTGCACTTCATGGCGGGATGGCAAGCCCTGCTTCCTACATCATAAGTCACAGCAGCGGCACGGGAATGGACGGCAGGAGGGACACCAGGGGAGGCAATTCCGGTCAGAATTACACGGAGGTCACGGCTGAGGGGGTCCCCGACCGGGCGACTGGCCGAAGAGCTGTGCAAGATGACAGGCCTCTGGTTTTGCCAGCCTCCCCTGGCGCCAGAGGGGATCCGCACTGTCCAATATTTCTGTCTGTCTTGTGCTTTTCTTGGAGCGCTTGCGTCTGCCTTGACTCACGGCGTGCTGTGCTGCCGTTAAGGAAAGTCATTGTCTTTTTTTGTTGTTGTTGTTGTTGTTGTTGTTGTTGCTTTTTTCTGGTTTGTTTTTGTTTGTTGTTGTTGTTGGTTTTGTTGTTGTTGTTTGGCTGTTTGGTTGTTTTATTGTTTTTTTTGTTTTTTGTTTTTTATTAAAGCCCAGCCGACTGCGTAGAGCCATATCAGGGTTAGCATGACTCGACATTGCAGGATCACCGGTGGTGCAGTGGGTGCGGGAGTCGAAGGGTTAATGTTGTTGGTTGGGATTGAACTTGAGGCATCAGATCTTGAGTCCAGGGCTCTATCAAAAGAACCAACCAGCCCGTATGGAAGAAAACCAACAACAACAACAACAACAACAGCGAAGACACAAAGAAAGACACAAACAAGAAAACCAGCTGTGTGGCCTATCCGATAGTCACAGAAGAACCAGAAGAATACGCCTCCAGTGACTGTCCACTTTCTGGAGAACACCAAGAAATGAGACATTAGATGAACTAGTCAAAACGAGGTGCCTGGGAAAATCTTATCATTCTTGTTCCAGACACAAACAAGAAAAACCAGCTGTGTGGCCCAATCCGACAGTCGAAGAAGAACCAGAAGAATACGTCCTCCACCAGTGACTGTCCACTTACCGGAGGACACCAAGAAACGAGACAAAAGATGAACTAGTGAAAATGAGGTGCCCGGAAGATCTTATCATTCTTATTCTTATTCTTATTGTTGTTTCAAGCCCAGCCGACTGCGTAGAGCCATATCAGGGCTTATAATCTGTTTCAAAACTTCAATAGGGAAAACAATGGAAAAGAAATTAAGTACACATATAAATGCATTCGGTACATAATCTAAGGACATGCCCCTGGTGATGACCACTCCGACCAATTTATCACACAAGGGGTTTAAAGAACATACCTGAATACAAATTTAATCATGACTAAGGACACTAAAAGACATACATAAAAACGGGCCTATATTACCTTACATTGCTTCCGCATATCTCATTTCCATAGAGCCAAAAAATGCACTTAATATATGTACCCAATTATCAATCCTAAGAGAAAGTATATAAGACTGTATCGAACACATACAGGTAATGGACCAGCAAGGCAGAAAACGATAGGAAGAAATGACAGAAAGCAAAGGAGCAAGCAAAAACAAAGAGAGGACAGTAAAGAGGAAACTTGTAGCACAGAAGTTCCAAAAGGTGGGGATATTATTGATACTGAGAGAGCCCCCAGCATCTCCACAGGGGTGGGGGTGGGGGTTAGGTTGGAAGATCAACCAGAAAACAGCGTCAACTACAGAGAGAAGAGGAGCATATCAATCCAAATTAATCAACACGGGGAGAGAGGAGTGGGGTGGGGGGGGGGTAGGTTAGGAAGATCAACCAGAAAACAGCGTCAACTACGGAGAGAAGAGGAGCATCATCAGATCACTCCAGAAGCCAGGGACAAGAAAGGACGACTATCACCATCTTTCCAGAGAGCAGCAAGTGGTCCTGATGAGGCTCCACACCGGTCATAACTGCCCAACGCCCATATTTACTGCCAGTTCCACACCTGTCATTACCTGCCCAACGCCCAAATGCACTGCCAGTTCCACACCGTCATTACCTGCCCAATCCATACTCTCACTGTGTCCATTGCATCATTCACACTGTCACTACCTGCCACCCCATTGTACATGCCAGTTCCACACCGTCATACCTGTCCAACACCATATGTTCTGCCAGTTCCAAACCTGTCATTACCTGTCCAACGACCATATGTTCTGCCAGTTCCACACCTGTCATTACCTGCCCAACGACCATATGTTCTGCCAGTTCCACACCTGTCATTACCTGCCCAACGACCATATGTCTGCCAGTTCACACCTGTCATTACCTGCCCAACGACCATATGTTCTGCCAGTCACACCTGTCATTACCTCCAACACCATTGTCTCATTCACACTGTCATTACCTGCCCAACGACCATATGTTCTGCCAGTTCCACACCTGTCATTACCTGCCCAACGACCATATGTACTGCCAGTTTCACACCTGTCACCTAGTATTCTCCAGTGCCACCCTGTCATTACGCCCAACGACCAATGTACTGTAGGCAAGTTCCACACCTGTCATTACCTGCCTCACGACCATATGTACTGCCAGTTCCACATCTATCATTATCTGCCCAACACCCATATACACTGCCAGTTCCACACCTATCATTACCTGCCCAACACCCATCTGCACTGTCAGTTCAGGCCCAAACTGTCGCCTTCACCAGCCTGTCCCCTGTGGTCAAGACGACCAGACAGCTGACCATATACTGTAGGGCGAAGTCACTTCTATTAAATGGAGCGACAGGGGACATAATCGACTCAATCATCATCAGTGCCCTGCCGCATGACGTTGGCGATCATGGCCTTCAATATGTATCTATCCCTTGTTGCCGACAAGCACATCTTCCACCCTCTTTGTCCTCAGCCACTCTGCAAGTCCGTCCAATATTTTCTCCCTAGGTCTACCTGGTGCTCTCTTTCCCTCCAGTTTTCCTGTTGTGACCAGGTGCTCTAATTCCCCCTTCCTCATAAAATGGCCTATAATTGTTGCCTGTCTTTTTCCTAATCTTCCTTATCAATGATCTTCTTGTGTCTGCCTCCATCAAGACGTCTCGTTTGTTTTCTTTGCTGTCCATGGAACTCTCAACATTCTTCTTAGAAACCACATCTCGGCTGCATCAATCTTGTTCTGGCTTTGCTTGTTGACTGTCCACACCTCACAACCGTACAAAAGTATTGGTTCTACATAACATTCAAAACTCTCTTCCTGATGTTAAG
>JAPXFY010000023.1:57452963-57495463 GCA_030674185.1 Monoplex corrugatus
ATTTTTCAATGGATGAGTTGGCTCTTACACGAGCGACTCATTACGGGAAGACGTTTAACTTGGGGACGGGTCGAGTGACACCCAATGATATCTACGTTTCCAGTCTCTAATAACAAACCTGCAAACTCGCGCGCTCGGAGTAAAACAGTATCGTTTGTTGGGCCTAATCAGTTTTATGCCGACTGCGCGTGCGCGCCTACGATCAGCGCGTGCGTGACGGTAATTAGCGCGTGCAAGCGTATGTCCGGCAGGCTCCCAGAGCGAGGCTAGGTCTTCATGCTAAACAGCGAGAGCGGGGCACGCGCCGCTCGTGCATTGCCAGGAAACCACTTGAAGTTGCAACAGACGCTTTGTAAGGTTACTGGTGATTGGTGGGCATTACTAACCATGCCATTATGTACAACACACACACACAGAAGGAGAGGGGAAGGGGGGTAGAGGAGAAGCTTTAGGACAGAGACATTTTGCTGAAAGAATAGTAATTCTTCAAAACGGTAGTTGTCGTCGGTTCATTAAGACCGCAGAGGACGAGTATCTCATGGTCCTGGTAAAATTTTTTTAGACCGTCATCGGTTTATCTAATTTGGAACTCGATCCTGTTTTGTATGGTGGGGCACTTTTGATGAGGAGTATCGCTGTTGCTACTGCTTCTAAGTTGATTGGTTGGGTTGATCTAGTGGTTTGGTTGGTTTGTGATCTCATCCATCTCAAAAAAGAAGAAAAAGAAAAACGAAAAAAAAAATGATCAAGCCATTCTCTTTTCTGTCAACTTGTTTTCATTCGTTTTAGCCGTTCCTTGGTTCGTTTCTAACTCGTTACTGGCAGAAAGACATCTTTCTCTGTTTTTGGTCCAACAACGTGGAACCCCCTTCCAATGTCTTTGAAGACTAAGCAGTTGTCTGTATCTTTCAAAAGAAATAAACACATGTGGATCCTCTTCCAGGTTCTCTCTACTCCGATTGTCTCCCTACTCTCCTCCCATTCATCACTGACATCATCAACACTTCTCTTCAAACTGGAACTGTCCCAGATTCTTTCAAGTCTGCTATTGTTCACCCTCTCCTCAAGAAACACAACTTAGACCCAAATGAACTGAAAAATTACAGGCCTATCTCTAATCTCTCTTTCTTGTCAAAACTCCTTGAAAAAGTCGTCCTCAACCAGCTGAACTCTCACCTGTCTGCCAACAATCTCCTCAATCCTTTCCAGTCAGCCTACCGCCAGCGCCATAGCACTGAAACTGCCCTACTACACATTCTCAACAATCTCCTCCTTGCAACTGATACTGGCAAAGTCTCTCTCCTCACACTCCTTGATCTGTCTGCAGCTTTCGATACCATTGACCATGGTATTCTCCTTTCTAGACTTCATCATACTTTTGGCATCTCTGACATTGCTCTCTCATTTTTCACTTCGTATTTATCAAACAGAAAACAAACTGTTCTCATCAATGGCACTTACTCTCAACCTGCATACCTGACCTGTGGTGTTCCACAAGGATCTGTCCTTGGCCCTGTTCTTTTCACTCTTTATACCTCCCCCCTGTCCACCATCATCAACTCCCACTCTATAAAACACCACTTCTATGCTGATGACACCCAACTTCAAGATAGTGACTCACCTGATAATATACAGCGCCTGTTGACTCGCACCACTGAGTGTTACTCGGACATTAAGAACTGGATGACACACAATAGACTTCAGCTTAATGACGACAAGACAGAAAACTATCCTCATTGGCACCCGTCAGAAACTTTCCCAGCTGCCTCCTCTTTCTCTCCCATTATGTAACACATCAGTCCCAATTTCTGATTCAGCTAAAAACCTTGGTGTCTGCATTGACTCTACCCTGTCCATGAACAACTTTGTTTCTCAAACTGCCAGATCTTGCTACTATCATCTCCATCGTATAAGCCTGATCAGGAAGTATCTCTCTGTCGAAACAACTGCAAAACTCGTTCTCTCCTTCATAATGTCTCGCATTGACTATTGCAATTCACTCCTGTCTGGTCTTCCTGCCTCCACCATTCACATCCTACAGCGCATTCAAAACAATGCTGTACGCCTTGTACTCAAAAAGAGAAAAGCTGACCACATATCTCCTCTCCTGGCACAACTTCACTGGCTCCCTGTATCAAAGCGCATACAGTACAAACTAGACACCATGTGCTACAAAAGCCTCAATAACGCAGCCCCCGATTACCTGTCAAGCCTACTTGAGATCTATGTTCCCTCACGTACCCTCCGCTCTGCCTCCGATCCTCTGACTTTTCGCTTTCCACGCACTAAGCTCAATACCTATGGTCCACGAGCCTTCTCTGTTTCTGGTCCACTCTCCTGGAACAAACTTCCTCTCTCAGTCCGTCAGCAACCTACTTTTGCCTCCTTCAAGTCCGCTCTCAAAACTCACCTTTTCTCCTCTGCATAAAATCCTAACCTCACTCAACCCCCCTCTGCAGCCTGTCTCCGCTCGGAGGGGAATCACTTTGTTTAAAATATATAATTGTATATGATGTGCTCTCTGTGGTTTTCCATTGGTTTTATTCTTGCTTTTATTGCTTTTATTCTTTTCTCCCCATTTGTGGCCATGCATATGTGTGTGTGTGTGTGTGTGTGTGTGTGTGTGTGTGTGTGTGTGTGTGTGTGTGTGTGTGTGTGTGTGTGTGTGTGTGTGTGCGCGTGGTGCGTGCGTGGTGCGTGTGTCTTTTCGGCGCTTGGATTTGATTTTGCCGAGATTTGCGCTATATAAATATTGTAATTATTATGTATGCATGTGCGTACGTATGTATGTATGTATGTATGTATGTATGTATGTATGTATACGCTTAGATTTATGTATGTATGTATGTATGCATGTATACGCTCAGCTTAGATTTATGTATGTAAGTATGTAAGCATGTATGTATGCATGTATACGCTCATATGTATGTAGGTATGTGTGCATGTATACGCTCAGCGCTTAGATTTGATTTTGTCAAGATTTTGCGCTATATAAATAAAATATTATTATTATTAAATATCTTCAAAAATTGCGTGTGTGTTAACGCTTGTAGCTTTTCTAGGTCCAGTCGTATTGAAGTGAGTGTGTGTGTGTGTGTGTGTGTGTGTGTGTGTGTGTGAGTGTGTGTGTGTGTGTGTGTGTGTGTGTGTGTGTGTGTGTGAGTGTGTGTGTGTGTGTGTGTGTGTGTGTGTGTGTGTGAGTGTGTGTGTGTGTGTGTGTGCAAATATATGTGTGTGTGTTGTGCGTGCAAATGTGTGTGTGTCAGTTGTATATGTGTGCACGCGCGAGCGTGTATCTTCTGTGTGTGTGTGTGACTATGTGTGCGTGTACGTACGTGTGTGTGTGTGTGTGTGTATGTGTGTGTATATATGTGTGTGTGTATGTGTGTTTGTGTGTGTATGTGTGTGTTGTATGTGTGTGTTTGTGTGTGTGTGTGTTTGTGTTTGTATGTGTGCAAGTGTATGTGTGTGTCCATGTATGTCAGTTAATGAGTGAGTGCGCGTAGTTCTAAACATTTTTCTTCCTTAATATACCCTTCACACTAACAGTAGTACAACTGTTGTTCCTGCGTTACTGTATTGACCAATCGACCCCCCCCCCCCCCCCCCTTTTCTTTTTTTTTTTTTTTTTTGTGTGTAATGGGTATCTATATGCACGACAGTGTGCGCGACTATAAGGCGAGCATATTCATATCTGTCTGTTTCTTTCTCTGTTTCTTTTCTTGTGTGTGTGTCGCAGAAAGACTGTATTTGTCAGATTATTTATATCTTTTCTTTTTCCATACTTGTTGAGGAATAGTGTCACTACCACCTATTTCTAGTTTCGCGATATGTTCTGTCGGTATTTTCATTACTTAACCTGCATTGGTGTACTGACGTGTGCATCCAACTTTTTTTTTTTTTTTTTTTTTTTTTTTTGCTGCATTAATGCGTAAACAACCCAAAAGCAAACAGTGAGTGGAAATGAAACTGCCTAAGAGCGATGATCTTTTAAAAAAAAAATGTCCACCTGATGTTTGAACTTTTGTCCCCCCGTGTTTTCAAAATCACGCTCTAACCATCTGTACCATGCTTATTGCTGTTGTTATTGTTGTGTAAAGCCCAGCCGACTGTGTAGAGCCATATCAGGCTATAACTGCTTCAAAACACACAAATCTTCAACAGGAAAGAAAAAAGAAAATCTAATAAACATATCAATGCATTCGCGCACGTAAGCGAAGGAGATGCCCCCGGCGTTGACCACTCGTCCAATTTATTGCACAGGGGATTTTAAGAACACACATAAACACAAATTTAAGCATACCCAAGGACACCAAAACATAAATAAAAACCGGCCTAAATTACCTAAAATTGCTTCCGCGTATCTCTTTCCCCTAGAGCCAAAAATGCACCTAATACGTGTACCCAATTATCAATCTTAAGAAAACAGCTCGGAAGACTGTATCGAACACATACAGATGAATAGACATCAGCAAGGCAGAAAATGATAGGAAGAAATAATAGAAAGCAAAGGAGGAAGAAAGAAACAAAGAGAGTGACAGAAAAGAGGAAATTTCTTGCACAAAATGTCCAGTAGGTAGAGATACTATTTACACTGAAAGAGCCCCATGGCATCCCCACAAACTAACGGAGCCACTGGCATTACAATCTAACCCAGCAGGCAGAGTTCATTCCCTTCAAACAGGGGAGACAATCTGTTCCGCACTGACCGAACTCAAGAACTGTGGCCAACAGCCCGGACCATTCCCGTTGGGAGCCATTCTGCCACTCACATGGAGTAAGTGAAACCACAACAGCCCATAGCAAGAAAAGCGAAACAAACCATAAACAAAACAGAGCAAAACGAAACCAAAGCCACACCAAAGTGATCAAACCATTCTAAAAATATCCCCTTTTATACAGAAAAAAAAAAAAAAAAAAAAAAAACAGAGAGAGAGAGAAAACCCAGATTTTGTATTTTCCAAGGTCACCGTCACAGAGAGACAGAGAGACAGACAGACAGACAGAGACAGAGGGAGGTTGGGAAAGAGAGACAGATAGACAGAGAGAGGAGAGACAGACAAGACGAGGAGGAGGGATATTTAGGGACGAGAGGAGGCTGATACTGATACAAGATCACATTGATACACAGAAAGACGCCTAAAAATTGATCTGAGACTTACATTAATGTGTTATATACACACTAGAGAACAAAACTTAAATAAATAAATAAATGAATAAATAAAATTAAATAAATAAATAAATGAATAGATAAATAAAATAAAATAAATAAATAAACGAATAAACAGGGAGACAATCTGTTCCGCACTGACCGAACTCAAGAATTGTGGTCGACAGCCCGGACTATTCCCGTTGGGAGCCATTCTGCCGCTCACATAGAGTAAGTGAAACCACAACAGCCCATAGCAAGAAAAGCGAAACAAAACACAAACAAAACACAAACAAAACACAAACAAAACACAAACAAAACACAAACAAAACATAAACAAAACATAAACAAAACAGAGCAAAACGAAATCAAAGCCACACCAAAGTGATCAAACCATTCTAAAAATATCCCCTTTTATACAAAAAAAAAAAAAAGAACGCACACACACACACTTACACACACACACACACACACACACACACACACCACACACACACACACACACACACACACACAGAGAGAGAGAGAGAGAGAGAGAGAAAACCCAGATTTGTATTTTCCAAGGTCACGTGACAGAGAGAGATAGAGAGGGAGAGACAGACAGAGACAGAGGAAGGTTGGGAAAGAGACACAGAGAGGAGAGACACACAAGACAGAGGAGGAGGAATGTTTAGGGACGGTGGGAGACTGAAACTGATACAAGATCACATTGCTATACAGAAAGACACATAAAAATGGGTCTGAGACTTACATTAATGTGTTATACACACACTAGAGAACAAAACTCAAATAACTAAATAAATAAATAAAATTAAATAAATAAATCAATAAATAAATAAATAAACAAATAAACAGGGAGACAATCTGTTCCGCACTGACCGAACTCAAGAACTGTGGTCGAGAGCCCAGACCAGAGCTATTCCGCTGCTCTCATAGAGTAACTGAAAACCACAACAGCCCATAGAAAAAAAAGCGAAACAAAACATACACAAAACAGAGCAAAACGAAACCAAAACCACAATAAACTGGTCAAACCATTCTAAAAAAATCCCCTTTTATACAAAAAAAAAAAAAATCACCGCGGAAAATCCAGATTTTTTACTTTCCAAGGTCACAGTGACACAGAGAGACAGAGAGAGCGACAGAGACAGAGGGAGGGTGGGTAAGAGACACAGACAGAGAGAGGAGAGACAGACAAGACAGACGGGAGGGATGTTTAGAGACGGAGGGAGCCTGAAACTGATATAAGATCTTATTTCTACACAGAAAGACACATAAAAATGGGTCTGAGACTTACATTAATGTGTTATACACACACTAGAGAACAAAACTTAAATAAATAAATAAATAAATAAAATTAAATAAATAAATAAATCAATCAATAAATCAATAAATAAACAGGGAGACAATCTGTTCCGCACTGACCGAACTCAAGAACTGTGGTCGAGAGCCCAGACCATTCCCTGTGGGAGCTATTCCTCTGCTCTCATAGAGTAACTGAAAACCACACAAGCCCGTAGAAAAAAAGCGAAACAAAACATAAACAAAACAGAGGAAAACGAAACCAAAACCACACTAAAGTGGTCAAACCATTCTAAAAATATCCCCTTTTACACACACAAAAATTCACCATAGAAAATCCAAATTTTGTATTTTCCATGGTCACCGTGACACAGGGGACAGAGAGAAAGACAGAGACAGAGGGAGGGTGGGAAAGACAGACACACAGACAGAGAGAGGAGAGACAGACAAGAGAGAGAGGAGGGATGTTTAGGGATGGAGGGAGCCTCAAACTCATATAAGATCACATTACTGCACAGAGAAATGAGTTTGGGATTTAATGTGTTATAAATACACTAATGAACAAAACTAGAATAATGAAATAAATACATCAAAATATAAACAAAAAAACAACAGACCGGGTCTTTAAATTGATGCTTTTTGTTGTTGTTTGTTTTGTTTTTTGACGACCATTTCTCTGGTTAAAACAATTAACAACTTCAAAATTAAAACAGAGCCACAGCAAAAGTAAGGGTCAGTTTGTTTACTGTTCCGAATAGCAATGTGATTGTTGTAACTGATGTTGCACACATTTTGTATTTCAGCTTTGAAAATGAAAGTCATGGGTCAAGAAATACGTACGGCTATAAAAAGGTTAACACTGGTGAGCGAATGTTGAAAAGAGAGAAATAATGTCGAATTTGTAAGAGAGACTGTAGAGAGACCGAGAGACAAACTAGGGGCGTTGCACTCGGGCCTCAGAGAAGCGAGAGAGAGAAACAGAGAGAGAGAGAGAGAGAGAGAGAGAGAGACAGACAGACAGACAGACAGACAGACAGAGCAGACAGACAGACAGGGACAGAGAGAGACAGGCGTTCAGATTTCTGATGGCTTTCTGTACGTTGGCCATCGCTCCGTATACAAAATACACATAGAACAATACTACTCTCCACAAAACAGAGAACGCTCAAACGGTCTGGAAACAGACGGACAGAGACAGAGAGAGAGAGAGGGGTGGGGGAGAGAAGAGAAGAGAGAGCGAGATGTGTGTGAGAGAAAGAGAGAGACAAAGAGAGAGAGAGGGGGGGGGAGAGAAAGAAAGAGAAAGAGAGGTGTGTGAGAGAGAGAGAGATACAGAGAGAGAGAGAGAGAGAGAAATGGACGGAACCATCACCATGACAATAATGGCCATTTCTGCCACCATTCCTATCCCCACATTTCCTCCCAGCCCTGACCCTCTGATCGCCCCTCCACCCCGCTCGCCCCTCCCCTCTTATCACCCTCAGCACCACCCCCCCCACCAAGATACCCCTCGCTTTTCTCTCTCTCTCTCTCTCTGCTGAGGGGACTCTCTCTCTCTTCTCTCTCTCTCTCTCTCTCTCTCTCTCGAGGGGGAGGGGTGTGTGTGCTGCGCACGGTCCCGTCTTGTTTTATGTGTAGTTTACGATACAGTCACTGCTCTTCGATGACCTCTCTCTCTCTCTCTCTCTCTTCTCTCTCTCTCTCTTCTCTCTCTCTCTTCTCTTCACTCATCTCTCTCTCCCACTATCTCTCTCCATCCTCCTTCCTTCTCGCTAACTCCAACCTTCCCAGTCTCTTTCCTTCTTTCGCTACTCAACTCCATCTCTTCTCTCTCTCTCTCTCTCTCTCTTCTTTCTTCTCTCCCTCCCACCATCTCTCTCCATCCTCCTTCCTTCTCGCTAACTCCAACTTTCCCAACTTTGCTCTTTCTCTCTCTTCTTCTCTCTCTCTCTCTCTCTCTCTCTCTCTCTCTCTTCTTCTCTTCTCTCTCCTCGTCCGCCTTCCCACATTCTCTCTCAAAATTATGTCTGGTTTATGGCTCAGACTCTGCCATTCGATGACATGAAGCGAAGACCTCTCTCTCTCTCTCTCTCTCTCTCCTTCTCTCCTTCTCTCTCTCTCTCTCTCTCTCTCTCTCTCTCTCTCTCCTTCTCTCTCACACACACACACACACACAGAAGCTTTCCCTCTCTGCGCTGCGCCTCTTTGTCTTTTTATGCCTGTAAAAACAAAATTATGCCTGATTTATGCCTCAGACCTGCTATTCAGTGACATGGTGCGGGATCTCTCTGTCTGCGAGAGAGAGAGATGGGAGGGGGGGGGGGAGAGATGGAGAGAGAGAGATGGAGAGGAGAGAACAGAGACAGAGAGAGACGGAGAAGAGAGAGAGAGAGAAACTGAGATGAGCTTTCCGTCTCTGAGCCATTTTGCCTTTTTCATCATCCTCATCATCATGTGCTTTGCCGCATGGTGTTGGCGATCATGGCCCTCCATACGAGTCTATCTTTTGTCGCTGCAAACACATCTCCTGGGAACCGCTCTTGTCCCCACCCACTCTGCAAAACAGTTGTCCAAATATTTTCTCCCTGGGTCTACCTGGTGCTCTTTTCCCTTTTGCCTTCCTGCTGCGACCAGTTGTTCAAATTTCTCTTGCTTCATGCAATGTCCTACAAATGTTGCTTGTCTTTTCCTTATCGTCTTCATTAATGGTCTTTTTGTGTTTGCTGCTCTCAAGATTGTCTCGTTTGCTTTCTTTTCTGTGGATGGAACACTCAACATTCTTCCTAGAAACCACATTTCAGCTTTTTGCCTTTTGTATGGCCCTAATATAACATGCCTGGCTTACGGCCCAGATGCTGCTATTCGATGACATGAAGTGGTGAACTCTCTCTCTCTCTCTCCTCTCTCTCCTCTCTCTCTCTCTCTCTCTCTCTCTCTCTCTCTCTCTCGCTGCTCGCTCAACGTTTCCCCCATCTCTCTCTCTCTCTCTCACTCTCTCGCTGTCTTTCTCTCTCTCTCTCGCTCGCTCTCTCTCTCGCTCGAACGTCTCCTCCTCCCTCTCTCTCTCTTCTCTCTCCCTCCTCTCTCTCTCTCTCTGCTCTCTCTCTCTCTCTCTCTCCCTCGACACTTTCTCTCCCCCTCTCTCTCTCTGTCCTCTCTCTCTCTCCTCCCTCTTCTTTCTCTCTCTCTCTCTCCCTACTCCTCTCTCTCACACACCACACACACCATACATACAAACACATCACACACACATACATACATACACACACACACACCACACACAACACACACACACACACACACAACACACACACACACACACACAACACACAAGCAGCTTTCTCTCCTGTGTGATGCTGCCTAGCGTGCTTTACGACTTGTTATCCGCTCTCGATGAACTGTGTGCCGAAATTGTGGCCCTGATTGTGACAGACTGATGTTACAACATGTTACGGTATTGGAGAAGCAAAGGGGGAAGGGGGATGGAGTGAGAGTGTGGGGGTGGTGGGGGGTATAGAGGTGGAGGTGAATGACGGGGGAGGGGAGGGGAGGGGAGGGGCTGCCAGTTTTCAGACTGTTTGATATCGAGAGATCCGAGTTTGGAGTTTGGAGTTTCATCGCATCCAGACAATCGCATCTGCGCTCCACACGACACCGCCAGCAATATTCTTGCAGATTCTTTGAACCTGCACGAAACCCTAATGCACTGGCAAGGTCTTGAAATGGGGAAGGGTTGGGGGTTATGGGTTACTGTTGTTATTGTTGTTTACAGCCCAGCCGACTGCGGAGAGCCGTATCATGGGCTATATAACATGTTCAAAACACACACAATACTTCAACAGGAAAAAGAAAAGGAAAGAAAATTAAGTACACATATCAATGCATTCGCGCATAAAATCATCTACGGAAACGCCCCTGGCGTTGACCACTCCGTCCAATTCATCGCACAGGCGATTTCAAAAGCATACCTGGATACCAATTTAAACATAACCAAGGACACCAAAACATATATAAAAACAAGCATAAATGACCTAAACTTGCTTCCGCATATCTCATAGCCCCAGAGCCAAAAATGCACATAATACATGTACCCAGTTATCAATCCTAAGAGAAAGTAGGTAAGACTTTATCGGATAGGTACAAGTGAATGGACCAGCAAGGCAGAAAATGATAGGAAGAAATGACAGAAAGCAAAGGAGGAAAAAAGAAACAAAGAGAATGACAGAAAAGAGGAAATTTCTAGCACAGAATTTCCAGAAAGTGGGGATACCGTTTATACTCAAAGAGCCCCCAGCATCCCCCACGTGGGGGGGGGGGGGGAGGGAGAGGGGTAGGGATGGGCGTGAAAGGACCTAACAAACATTAAGCTTTCACAACCAAAATGATGGAAACATTAAGATAGGCAGCGGACAGGCCTTTTTTTTTTTTTTTTTTTTTTTTATTCCGTAAAGATCCAAGAGAAATGGGGGAAAAGGTTGATGACGATGACGACACGTGAGATGGTGATATGCACATAGTGATGGAGATGTTTTGGGTGATCTGTTTATACATACCACTGAAATTAAGTGGTCGCCGCCACTTCACTTCTGCCTTCAGAACGCTGAGAATAATTTTCGTACCGACAGTTGAACTGTCGTAATCATATCGAACATCTTGAACTTCATGCCAGAAAATTGTGAATATAGGTCGTAGGTCACAAAGGCTGGCGTGCTGATAACAAATGCTGATAACAAAACAATGTTGTACCTCTACTGAGCCCTGGGCGCAATTGCACAATGGATCCTAGGAAGTGCTGACTGTGCTCATCGGTAAACATTGTCTTAGAGGGAGAAAATCGATTGGCTGTGCTTGCTTACCTTCTATATGTACATGCACAGCTCGTCTTTCATAAGTTTCCTTTAGGCCTAGAAATGACGAGTTTTGCGCATATACACTCAGAAAGTAAGGAAGCCTCTGCTAACCGATTTCCTCCCTTTAAGAAAATGTTTACTATTAAGTACACTTAGGGCGCCATATCCCCCGTGGGGATGCCGTGGGCTCTTTCAGTACAAATAGTATCTCCACCTACTGGAAATTCTGTGCTAGAAATGTCCTCTTTTCTGTCACTTTCTTTGTTTCTTTCTTCCTTCTTTGTTTTCTATCATTTCTTCCTATCATTTTCTGCCTTGCTGGTCCATTCATCTCTATGTGTTCGATAAAGTCTTGTGTACTTTTCTCTTCCGATTGATAATTGGGTACATGAATTAAGTGCATTTTTGGCGCTAGGGAAATGAGATACGCGAAAGCAATTTTAAGCAATTTAGGCCCGTTTTTAAGGTTTAGTGTCCTTAGTTATGTTCAAATTTGTATTCGGAAGCTGGTGGATAGGATGAGGGAGTCAAAGGGTTAAATTTTTGCTCTTCCGTCATGACTGACAAAGCAGGATGCAAGTGGATAAGCTGAAGGAGTCCAGGGGTTAAAGAAACTCTTCAGAGACGTTCCTCCAGGCACAGTTTGAAGTTTTTAACAAGAGATCAATAGATTTTATCTTAAATGAGCATGAGCACAGAAAAGATTTTGAAATGCATTTTAGAACTGAAATGCTATTCATGTGCTTGGTTTTTAACTTAACTATCGTCTTTTTTTCTTTCTTTTTTTTCTTTTTTTTTTGGTTAGACTTCGAATTGTTTTTAACATCGTGTCAGCCCTGATGTAGCCTTAATAGTCGGCTGGGCGATAAGCAACACGAGTCGTTTTGAGGCAGACTTTGGGGTGATGTCCCCTTAATGTTCGATCTGAAATCTGAGTGTTGTAGCTCGCATGACAACACCAAAGAAATCGCCTCTATGATGTCACAACTTCTTCTATGCCTCCGAATGGGACAAGTTTTACATTTTTACACTGTGGTTCTTTGCGGCCACGATCTGTGTGTGTGTGTGTGTGTGTGTGTGTGTGTGTGTGTGTGTTGTGTGTGTGTGTTGTGTGTGTGTGTGTGTGTGTGCGCGCGGCGCGCGCGCGTGTGTGTGAGTGCGTGTGCGTGTGATCCGAAATAAAAAAAAAAAAAGAGTAACAAAGAAAATCTTACACCATACGCTATCAGACAATAATCGGCCACCACAACAGATGGGGGAACCAATCTGGGTCGGCACCGCCGCAACAACAACAAGAACAAAATCCCGCCAAAACACAAGAGATGGGCGCCCCAACACCCAAGGCGCCAAACACCAACAACCTCTTTTACACGTGAACTTCTCAGATCGCCTGCCCAAAGCGAGGGGTTTGAACATGGCTATGTCATCGATCCCGAACAACAACATGGCCACAAAGCCAGTCAATGCGATGGCTTCACGCGCCAAAACAAAGAGCGGATCTTGTTGGCGGTTGGATCCAAACAGACAAAAGTACATTAGTTGAAATACTTCCCCCCCTGCATGGAAAATAAAAGAAAGAAATAAACGTTGGGGGCTGCCACTACATCAACAGTTTTAGGCTGAGAGCGTGTGTGTAGCAGCTTTTAACGACAGGCAGCGAGCAGAGCAAGGCGTCAAAGTACACAAGCCAACTAGCATGAACGAATGCATGCACACAGCGCGTCCACACACCGCTAGCATAATCACCATCATACTGCTCTCTCCTCTCTCTCTCTCTCTCTCTCTCTGCTTCTAACACTAACACACACACACACACACACACACACACACACACACAACACACACACACACACATGCGCGAGCGCATATACAAATACACACAATGTGGTACATACACATAAACACACACACCACGTCTTTCCAGTCGATATGAAACAACCCCACCCCCATCTTTTTACATTTTTTTAAAAAAAAATTTAGAAAACGGGAAGCTTGAAAACCCACAACAATAACTGAAAAACGTCATTTTATGAGGACAGAGAAATTAGAGCACCTGGTCACAACAGGAAAGCTGGAAGGAAAGAGAGCACCAGGTAGACCCAGACAGAAAATAGTGGACGGACTTGCAGGGTAGCTGAGGACAGAGAGGCAACTAATTCAAGAAGGATACACGGCACTCGGGCAATTCCATATGCGCTTAATCCAACCATCCATCTGTTATCTGGGAGGCTTCTTAAACAAAAAACAAAAAACAAACAAAAAAAGCTTTGCGCTGGCAAGGTTTTGTGTGGTGTGTGTGTGTGTGTGTGTGTGTGTGTGTGTGTGTGTGTGTGTGTGTGTGTGTGTGTGTTGTGTGCGTGTGTGTGTGTGGTGCGTGTGCGATGTGTTGTTGGTGGAGAGAGAGAGAACTCAGAACATGTTTATTGTACATCGGCCTTAGGCCACAATACATGCATGGGAAAGGGGAGGGGAGGAGATCAGGTTTTCTTATACATTCATACAAGTTATAGTATCAAACTGCAGTGAACTCTGTCACATGTCCCCTTCTATCGTTTACCGTCACATAAGCTGGGATATATTCATCTTTGCATTTACAGTGTCTTTCATTTGTATTCTAGTCCATATTCCTTAACTGGCCAGCTAAGAATATTTGTCATTAACCGCATCTATATCATTCATCCAACTGTCAATTTTACAATAACTGGCTATCAGACAAACAAACCATTCAATTAGTGCACAGATCTGACGTTTCTTGTACCCTTCAGTGGTCATACAGTTGATCAATATATTCAACCACAGCCACTTGACATAAACACTCTATCCATCAAACGATCAACCAACCAACCAATATAATCAATCAAACCAATCAATTAACCAATCAATCAACTGATTTACCAGTTGATCAATCAAATAATCCGCCATTCAGCCCGTGAATCAACTGACAAATCAGCTTTCAATTGACTGGGTCAGATGCATCATCCAACTGTACAATCGATATCACTTCAGTAACAATCACTTCACGTAATCACTCCCTCACTCAATCAATCAACGATCAATCATTTACCAGTTAATCAGTCATCCAGTGACTTAATCGACCAGATAACCTAGAATTTAACTGAGTTCAATATATCAATTTGCAATCGTTACTTCAAATAACGCGAATCAATCATCCATACATTCCATAATTCAATCACTGATCGATCAATAGCTTAAAACCATCAATCTATAAATCGATCAGTCGGTGAGCCACCCATCGCCATCAATTAACAAATTATATAATCATTCCGTTGTCAGCTAATCATGCGTTCAGTTTATCAATTTATTCACCAGTGAATCTAAACCAATCAATGGAATTAATGTACAATGAAGTGAACCAAGAAATATATGACATAAGAGCAATTCGACCCCAAAACATCGGTTAATTGGCAAAAACAGACATTCATAATGCCAATCAATTAATCAGACTAATCGCAGATCAGTCATCATTTACCAAAACAATTGACATTGAGACAATACCAAATGATCATTCAACGCATATTTAGCACTTCGTGCATCTTTTAGTTCAGAGATAACTCAATCTTCGGCGGTCAGCAATGGTTCAGGCCATAGACTGAATTGAAGGTTATGTATAAACGCACATACACACATACACATCTATATACACGCACACATACATAATCACTCATACATATATACACACATAGATATATACATATGTATCCACACATATACATAATGTAGATACTATCACCTATATATGCACATAAGTAACCAACGTCAATGTGAATACACAGGCACATATGCACATGTGTCTCTATATGAGCACCCTTTTCATATTCAAATAAACATTTTTTTTTTCTTTACAATTGAAATTAAGTATTGTCTGAAATTCTAGTGCTAGTATCTACATAACTATTTACTTTTCTTCTCCTTTTAACAATTTTTTTCTCCTATTCATGGCGTGGAAAACGTATCTGGATACGCTGTGACTTCGGTGGCTATTTGTTGATTGGAGCAGTATGCACATAGGCATGCTGACTAAATCCTTTAAAAATTTCGCCCTGAGATCAGCGTAAGTGGAACATCTAAATAATAAGTGTTCTTCGTTTTCAGATTCTGTCCTGCAAAATGGACACACCTTTTCTTGATCAGATTCACTGTATCTATTTATATTATTGTTTAGTGGTAAAACGTTCAACCTTATTTGTGAAAGGGAACTCTGAAACAGTATATATCAATAGAGTCAATGTACTTCTCTTTTTCAAAGATAGTCTTAAATGATCTGTAGCTTTCATACCTATCTCTGTCTCTGAGTGACCCAGACCATTCTTGAATATATAAGTCTACAAGTCTCTGTTTAAATACACGCAAAAATGCTTTTACATCACCAACACCTTGTTGCAGCCACACGATATTAAATCCCGTTTCACACAAAATTTCCCTTATTTTTGAAGCCCAGCATTCTTTCCCAGCCCTGTCAAGTTCCACTAACATTTGGTAAGCCTTATAAGGTAACCTATTTGGATTCATTTCCAGTAATTTAAACCAATATCTAAGACAGGTAGTTGAGGAGTTGACATAAAGAGGATATCTTCCCAAATCCCCATATACCATCTTGTTAGATGTCCTGACTGGAACACCCAACAGTCTTTTGCACGATACCAAATGTACTTTCTCTATATGCTCGAGTCTGTTAAGTCCCCATATCTCAGAAGAATACAACAAAATAGGTTGAATTTTTGCATCAAACAACTTGAAGAAAGTTTCTATAGTCATGTCTTTATATTTTTGAAAAGTCCTGTTTAATAGCAAAGTTGCTTTTTTACCTTTTGTTACCAAATGTTCTGTGCCGGCCTTGGTGCTAATCATTGTCGTGAAACTGAACCCCAGATAACAATATTTACTAACTACTTCCAATTTTGTCCCTTTGCAAAACCATTGTTCATGTCGTCCTAAGAAGCCCCCTCTTCTGAAAACCGTAACCTTAGTTTTTTCAAGATTAACTTCCAGTTTCATGCTGGTACAGTATGTCTGCAAGACTCTTAACTGGTTTTGCAAACCATTTGGTGTTGTTGACAGAAGGGCTACATCATCTGCAAAAAGAAGAATGAATATTTCCATTAAACTGGCATCAACTGGATGCCATGTCGCCCCTTTTCATCCATACAATTGGCTAATTGATTTATTAATACCGAAAATAAAGTAGGGCTTAAGACACATCCTTGTCTCACGCCTATGGGGTTATCGAATATTTCAGATAATTCCCGGTTTGCCCGAATACATGAGCATAATGATTCATACATTGCTTTTAGCGAAACCAAAAACTTCCCTTTTACTCCTTGATTTTGAATACACTTTAAGAGTTTGTCATGCTGAACCGAATCAAAGGCTTTCTTAAAGTCTACAAAAGCAACATATAGTTTTCTACCTTTCTTGCACATTGTTTTCTGAACCATAGCGTACAGATTGAAAATTTGATCCACTGTAGAATATTTTTTCCTAAAACCTGCCTGACTTTCTGATATTAAATTATTGTTTTCTAACCAAGCATACAATCTAGTATTCAGTATTGATGTGTAACATTTTGAAACAATGCTTAATAACGACACACCCCTGTAATTGTCCACTTTATCAGGATCTCCTTTCTTAAATATTGGTATGATAATAGCTTTTGACCAATCTTGAGGATAAATTCCTCGGTCGAATAAAGTGTTAAACAGCTTCAAAAGAAAATTATGGATATTTGTGTTACCATTTTTTAACATCTCGGCTGTAACACCGTCTATTCCACTGGATTTACCTATCCTCAATTTTCTGATGGATTCTCTGACTTCTTCTATAGTTATCTTAGAATTTAATGGGTGTTCTGTTGATTCATTTAAATCTACTTCGACAATGCAGCGCTCATCATTTGTTGATCTGTTATCTTGAAATACGTTTTTAAAATGACTGAACCATTCATCAATACTTATATTGTTAGTAAGTTTGTTTTTGGTACCATACCCTATATTTCTTAACTCAGTCCAAAACTGCGATGAATTTGAAATATTTTGGCTAAGCATTCTGCTTTTTGTTTATTAAACTGCTGTTTTATATTCTTTAATAATTTTTTATACTTCTTCCGTGATTCACAATACACAACTCTATCATCCTCATCTTTTGTTTTTCTGTAGTGTTTGAGAGTTTTTCTGCTTTCTGCTTTTGCTTTCTCACATTCCCCATCAAACCAATCAGATCTTTTTCTCTTCCCTGTACATTTCTTACGGTACATACAAGCACCAGCTTCTTTGAGACATTCAACAAATATGGTTAAAGCCTTATCTACATTAGTGTCTAGAGTATCCGAAGCCAATGTAAGTCTTCTCTGAATGTGATTACTTTGTAATTTGTTTGTATAATCGTCTTTCTTATTTTCTTGCCATATGAACTTTTGTGTGATGTTATTTTTTGATACTTTTCCCCTCCGCTTTTATTCCTGTTTCAAGCTTTCGCTCCACTTTCATTATAACCGTAAATGATCTGATTCTGTGAGACTGTCAACATCTAATGCAGCAATTTTAACTGATGAAAACAGATCACATGATACGATGAAATAGTCAACTACACTCGACCCTGAAACTCCAATGTATGTATAACTACCATCAAAGTCCAGTTTACACAGACCATTTACAATGATACAGTCAAACATACTGCATAGCTCGAGCAGTTGGTTTCCAAAAATTTCGTGCGGCAATCATGAGACTATCTAAAAAAAATCACTGTATACCGAAAGATCAGCTAAAACACTGCCACTGTCATATCCAAATGAACAGTAGTTACCATCAGCTGTTCTTGCATTTAAATCACCAGTCAGCAAAACATAAAAGTCGTCGTGCGAAACTTGTAAATCCAACAAACATTGTTCCAACATTTCCATACCAAACCCATCATGCTGATTATTCCAGTATGTGGAATCATGAGGGGGAATATATGTACATACAAACATTATAGGTTTATTTGTTGAAAACAAATCTTTGTTGATTTCAACAATAATAGCATTTTCGTTTCCAACCTCAATTCGTTTAACAAACGATTTTAAAGTCTTTCTTACCATAACTATTATTCCACCGGAATACCTTCCTTGATGAGATAGTTTCTTTGCTTTTAGTGTAAATACAACAAATCTTGAAACAAAGATGAATCAAAATCATTCGCTATAAAGGTCTCAGTGAGACAAATGAAATCATGCTGCGAAATGAAATTAATGAAATCATCATCATCCAGTTTCGGTAATAATCCATTCACATTATAAGTGAGAAATTTAATCTTGGATTATTAACATTATGAACATGTAAATTCACCACTGATGGACACGATCTCATTTGGGATCCGTCCACATTTTGGGATCCTGGTAAAGAACTTATTCTTTTGTTTTTACTACTTGCTGTAGTGGCCCGGCCGATGTCCTATTTATCAGTGCCCGAGGCACCACTAGAGCTAGCTTTGGACTTACATTGCATACTTTTATCGCCTTTTGAGCTATCAGCAGCTGTTCTTTTCATAGAGTCCAGAATACTGATCTGACTGCCTGACCTGTCTGTTGTACTGCGCATCTGTTGCTTCTCTTTTTAGGAGGGGCAGTACGTTTTGGCCGCTGCTGTTTCGGTGAACATGAACCACTGTCCTGTTCTTTCTCTGCAGAATCCTGCTGGGATTCTACAGGTGCTGCTTGCGTGTGCCTAGTGGACTCGTCAATGTGTCCATCTGATTTTGTCTGTGTCAGCCCTAAGTGCTGTACTGACTTGTGTCATTGTT
Organism: Monoplex corrugatus; assembly: GCA_030674185.1. Lineage (NCBI taxonomy): Eukaryota > Metazoa > Mollusca > Gastropoda > Littorinimorpha > Ranellidae > Monoplex > Monoplex corrugatus. Next base: position 57,472,059 of record JAPXFY010000023.1, read on the forward strand.
TTGTCAGTGTCTTCACGACTAACATCATCTAGGTCACTATCATTTTGCGCATCACTTTGTGAGACACTAACATCGTCTCTTACATCTGTAATACCATTTGGTGCTTCAATTTCAGTATTGTCTTTTTCTACTATCTTCTGTCCCTGAACCTCGTCTGTGACAACTGATAAGTCATCATCAGTCACATCGATTTTATTATCGTCTTTCTCGCCATGATCATCGTCAGTGTACGAAACACTACCGTTATTGTCATCCTGTCTCTATCAGTATGATCATGTGCTACTCCTCTCTGGTTACTTTTCTGCAACATCTTTAACGTGGGTCATTTGGGTATTGACTCGTGCTCGTCGTGAATCATTTTCATGGGTGACGGCAGTGCCTTCTTGGCGGTAACTGTTGGTATCATTTTGTCGGTGTCTGCCTGTATTAATAGTGAGCCGTCTGTTGTCACTGTCTTTAAGGAACACCACTCTCCTGTGTCCTGTAATGACCGGTTCTCGCTGACATCCCTTCTGTGTCACTTCACATAAGAAAAGTCTCCAGGAACAACAGGTGTGGCGGTTATCCTGGTTGGAACCGTAACGAAATGGGCTCTTCCAACTTCTGTGACTTTCGATGTCTCTGTTATAAGTAGGGTTTGTATGGGAATGTCCTCTCCTCTCTGACACGTCCCTGGGACGTTGATATTGGTGTTCGTTGTCAGTAAGGGAGATCCTGGTGTTTTGTCTCTTCTTCCTTCGGTTCGTGACCATTTCCTGAACGAAATCGTCGTAATGGTTGGTGGGGTGGTCTCTGTTATAATGTCCATAGTTGTGCCTTGCCGGGTGTGTATTGACGGGCCGTGGATCTCTACTGTTTTTGAATTATCACGTAATGGTCTGGGCCTGGGCCTGTTATTCCATGTGCCTTGATGTAGTATTGGGGGCGTATTCACTTTTTGTATTCTTCACGTCCAATGCATGTGCCTGAGGTCAGTCTTCCATGTACTGTGTAGTATCTGGTGGGAAGTATTGGCCATTTTTGTATTCTTCACGTCCAATGTCATGGGCCTGAGGCCAGTCTTCCATGTACTGTGTAGTATCTGGTGGGAAGTATTGGCCATTTTTGTATTCTTCACGTCCAATGACATGGGCCTGAGGCCAGTCTTCCATGTACTGTGTAGTATCTGGTGGGAAGTATTGGCCATTTTTGTATTCTTCACGTCCAATGACATGGGCCTGAGGCCAGTCTTCCATGTACTGTGTAGTATCTGGTGGGAAGTATTGGCCATTTTTGTATTCTTCACGTCCAATGTCATGGGCCTGAGGTCAGTCTTCCATGTACTGTGTAGTATCTGGTGGGAAGTATTGGCCATTTTTGTACGTGTGGTGATAGGTGTCCTGGCTGTTCCTCACATGGAGCTTTCCCTTGTGGATGTATGCTGTCTTGCCAAGCCCACGATGAAATGCGAGCATTTCCCTTTGGTAGGTAGTGAGGTCGGAGGCCACTCTGATTCCGTTGTACCTCATGCTGTCTCTCAATTCTGGATCGCTCAATATGGCCATTTTGTCAGCCCAGCGACAAAACTGCACCAGGACGGGACGAGGACGCTTCCGTGGGTGCGCGGTTTTCCAATTCGATATGCGTGTACAATGTCCTTCTTTGTACCAGTCTGGTTTCCTTGTGTGACTGTTGAGGACTTCTACGATAATTTCGGTTGTGACGTAGTCGTCCTCCCATTCTTGCTCCGCTACATTGATGAATATCAAGTTACACGCTTTTGCTTCTTTTTCAGTTGCCTTTCCAGTTTTTTGTCCATCATATTTCGAGTTTTTCAATTCTGTCCATCATTATTGTGCTATTTTCTTGGAGATCGTCAATTGATTCTCTATTTGTAAAAACACATTCCTTCAGCTTCCTGACTTCAGTAAAGAACTGTGAAAGTTTGTCGTCTAAGTTGCTGAACGTTTCTTCCATGGTTCTCTGTACTGCTGCTGAATGCAATTGTAGTGCATGTTGTATCTGTGCAAATCGCCAGTCAATCAAGTTAGGGTAAGGGGGTGGGTCACAATTTCCCTGAGCCATAATGCCGTTAAAGACAAGCTTCTTTTCACGCTCAGCGAACAAATGTTCACACAGAGAAATGATCCTTGGACGTTCTACAATTCACAGTGTCTTGTCTCTAAAGCAGTGAAAGCACGTGCAATTTTCAACAGTGTACTGGTCCGACGACACATGTTAACTTGATTTGTTTTAACACATGGTGAAAACAGAAAATCCTTCATTGTCTCTACTAATTAATTCCGATGTTAATTGTGGATCATCTACTGACCTGATTCGTTGATCCATGTCATTTTCAATTGCACACAACCTTTATAAACTCCTCTGTCAAAAATCTATGTCCACATTACTCTCAAACTGTCACAAATCGATGAAGAAGGGAGAGGGATGATCGCACGTCTGACGCATCACACACATCGAGAGAGAGAGACCGTGAGAGAGAGAGAGAGAAGAGAGAGAGAGAAGACAGACAGACAGACAGACAGACAGACAGACAGAGGCAGAGAAAGGCAAACAGACAGCAGACAGACAAGGCAGGACAGGCAGACAGACAGGCAGACAGGCAGACAGGCAGACAGGCAGACACAGACACTGAGACAGACAGAGGCAGAGACAGGCAGACAGACAGGCAGACGTACAGACAGGCAGGCAGACAGGCAGACAGACAGATAGCAGACTCAGAGGAGGGGAGGGGGAGGGAAAGGACTTAACAAAACACTAAGCTGACAATACCGGAATGATTATAGAGACAGAAACTGTGAGCGAACACATAAGGACTTCCTTCTCTCCCCTCCTCTCTCTTCTTCTCTTCTCTCTCTTCTCTCTTCTCTCTTCTCTTCTTTCTCTCTCTCTTCTTTCTCTCTCTCTTTCTTCTCTTTCTCTTCTTTCTCTCTTTCTTCTCTTCTCTCTCCTCTTTCTCTTCTTCTTTCTTTCTTTCTTTCTTTCTCTCTCTTTCTCTTCTCCTCTCTCTTCTTCTCTCTTCTTCTCTTTCTCTTCTTTTTCTCTCTCTTTTTCTCTCTTCTTTCTCTCTCTCTCTCTTCTTTCTTCTCTTTCTTTCTTCTCTCTCTTTCTCTCTTCTTTCTCTCTCTCTCTTCTTTCTTTCTCTTCTTTCTCTTCTTTCTTTTCTCTCTCTCTCTTTCTTCTCTTTCTTTCTCTCTCTCTTTCTCTCTCTCTTTCTTTCTCTCTTCTTCTCTCTCTCTTTCTCTCTCTCTCTTTCTTCTTTCTTTCTCTCTCTTTCTTTCTCTCTCTCTCTTTCTCTCTCTCTCTCTTTTTGGTCGCGGGCTGGGATTGAACTCGAGTGTGTGGGAATAAAGTAGGCTGATGCCAAAAGACCTCCGCTACATACACGTTCCCAGCAATCAGGCACAAAACCTTCACCACATCCTCACACATGAAGGACATTTAGCTCCCAGAAATGCGGGGTTTTTTGTTTGTTTTTTTTTCTTTCTTTTCTTCCAGCAGACGCAAAAGACTAGTCTAGATCGATCCCAAAAAAATCGACAATAATGAAAAGAGATAAACCACCAAAAAAAAAACAAAAATAATACAAAAAACACAAAAAGAAAACCCACTCTGGTGATTAAACCTAACCAACTGCCTTTGGTCGGAATGAATTCATTCTATGAAACATTGCGGAAACGGGCATCTCGACAGACACAACCTCGGATCAATAACGATGATGATAATGAAAATAATAAGATAATAATCATATGGATATTATACTATCATTGTTAATCATTATTATTATTATTATCATTAACAACAACAATGATAACTCATCATCGTCATCATCATCATAACAACACTAATGATAATAATAATAACAACATTATTACTGTTTGATTATTATTATCGTCATCATCATTATCACGGATGATAACAACAACAACAAAAATAATAATAATAATAAAATAATAATACAATAACAATGATAACGATAACAGTAATATCGATGATGATGATGATGATGACGACGACGACGACGACGATGATGATGAAATAATAAAAATAATATAATAATGATATGATGATGATGATTACAATAACAATAATAATGCAACAATAATAACGATAACAGTAACATCTATGACAATGTTGATGATGATGACGACGCCGATGACAACAACAGTAATAATATAACAAAATCATTAACAACAACAACGGGAGGTAAACAACAACAACAACAATAATAATAATAAACTAAACGCCGGCTGGCTTGGTCTTGGTACAACCTTGGTCTGCCCCGAGATTCAAACCACAACCCCCCGCGCTTTGAGCGTGGAGTTCTAACAACTGAGCTGTCACTGCTATTTTTGTTTAAACCCAAGCTGACTGCGTAGAACCATATCAGAGTTATAGTAGCCTGTTTTAAAAAAAAGAAGGAAAAAAAAAAAAGAAAAGAAAATTAAGTAGGCCTACAGTACATATCAATGCATTCGCGCACACAATCTCAGGAGACGCCCCTGGCGCTGACCACTCCGTCCAATTTATCACACGGGGATTTCCAAAAACATACCTGAATATAAATTTAAACATAACTTAAGGACACTAAAACAACATAATTATATAAGAACGGGCCTAAATTACCTAAAACTGCTTCCGCGAATCCCATTTCCCTAGAACCAAAAATGCACTTAATGCATGTACGCAATCATCAATCCTACGAGAAAGTAAGCAAGACTTTATCGAACACATACAGGTGAATGGACCAGTAAGGAAGAAACTGATAAGAACAAAATGACAGAAAGCAAAGGAAGGAGAAAGAAACAGACAGTGGCAGAAAAGAGGAAATTTCCAGAAGGTGGGGATATCATTTATACGAAAGAGCCCCCGGCATCCCCACAGGGGTAACAACTGAGCTAAAAGGACCACTAACAGCAACAACAACAACAACAACAACAATAATTATAATAATAGTGATAATGATAATTTCATGTATATAGTCCAAACGGTCCACGCCCAATGCATGCTCGTTGCGCGTTGCAGTAGCGGAACATTATCAAATTTAAACACGTAACAGAATACGGTAAAATAAGAAATGAAAAGAATTGTCAGTGTGCTAATAAAAAATGGAATTCAATTCAGTTCAGACACTTCATTACTCAAGGATAGTAGTATAAGGTCCCCGCGGACCTGTCTTACAGCTAGTCTTCGCTAAACTATACATGTAAGCATTAAAAAAAAAAAGCCAAAACGGTGAAATATGTGAATTTAAACTAGACCTACACAATTAGAATAAAAATGAATTGTAACGCACACACACACAAACAAACAAACAAACAAACAAACAAACAACAACACACACACACACACACACACACACTTACACCCCCCACGCACACACACACATATACGAACACACACACACACACACACACACACCCACGCGCGCGCGCACACACACACCACCACACACACGCACACCACACACACACACACACACACACACACACACACACAAACTTACAAAACCCAACACCAAATAAAAACAAGAAGATAAAGTAAACACGGAAAACAAAACAAGGGAAAGGGGAAGAATGTGAACTCTATCTAACGCTGTGCTGAAATATCGTATGAACCCATAGCACGGGCAATGGCAACTGCAATACCCTTCCCATTACTACTATAACAGCAATAACAACTATTACTGCTACTTCTACTACTATTATTACTACTACTACTAATAATAATAACAATAATAATGATAATGACGATGACAATAATGATAACTAACGGTGAGCATGGTTTTTAACTGTTATCTTTTATCGGTTATCGTTCTTGACTTGGTGTTAGACCTGATGTGGCTGTAGTAGTCGGCTGGGCTATACTAAGCAATATGAAAGATTACTACTACTACTACGACTACTACTACGGCTACTACTACCACCAATAATAATATTAATGATACTAATAATGAACAGTACAAAACAAAAAGACAACTTCAGGGATTAATTATTATTGGTTTTCCGTTTTGCGAGTTAAGAGTTTGATTAAAAAAAATAACATCCCTTTTACATATGTTAGATAATCCATGCAAAATGATCCTTTGAACAAAAATATGGCATCGACAGGAAGAACAGGAGAGACAGACAGACAGACAGATAGAGACAGACAGACAGACACACAGACAAACAGACAACAAACAGAGTAAGGCTGCTGGTAGAGATATCTCTCCCAGCTTCTTTGAGAGGGGGAGAGAGAGAGAGAGGGAGGGAGAGAGAGAGAATGTGTGTGTGTGTGTGTGTGTGTGTGTGTGTGTGTGTGGTGTGTGTGTGTGTGTGTGTGGTGTGTGAGATTGTGTGTGTGCTTGTGTGCGTACGCGGGTGTGTGTGGTGTGTGGTGTGTGTGTGTGTGTGTGTGTGTGTGTGTGTGTGTGTGGTGTGTGTGTGTGTGTGTGTGTGCGTGTGTGTGTGTGTTCGTTATTTTTAACGTCTATTCACATAAAGGATTGTAGACAATGTGACCGGTATCATTATACATGTTGGTTGTGTTTGTGTTGTGTGTGTGTGTGTGTGTACGTGTGCCTGCGTGCGCGTGTGTGGAGAAGTGGAGAAAGAGAGAGAGAGAGAGAGAGAGAGAATGAAAGAAGAAGAAAAAGAGAGACAGACAGAGAACGAAAGAGATACACACGGACAGAGACACAGAGACACAGACAGACAGACAGACAGACAAACGAACAGACAGGCAAAGGGCCAGCCAGGTGGTAAGTGAAGAACCAAGCTTTATCATCACGCATTGATCAAACATTATTAAATATCCTACCAACAGTCACCTCTTTGTGAAGAACAGATTGGGGAGTTCGGAGTTTTGGAGTCTGTTCAAGAGGGATTCATCACACTCGGACAATTCCATATGCGCTCCACCCAAATCTGTCAGCGATTACCTGGCAAATGCCCCGAGCCCTGCGTAAAACCTTACACGTTAGCAAGGTTTTAAAACGGGGAAGGGCGGGGAGAAGAGGGGGGAGGAAGAAGAGACGCATGAAACAGTCAGCTGACTTCACTATTGTTATTGTTATTGTTGTTGTTATTGTTGTTTAAAGCCCAGCCGACTGCGTACAGCCATATCAGAGCTGAGATCGCTTCCAAACATACTCAAAACTTCAACAGGGACACACAAAAAAAGAAAGAAAAGAATATTAAGAACACCATATCAATGCACTCGCGCACATAATCTTAAGGACATGACCCCGGCGTTGACCACTCCGTCCAATCTATCGCACAGGGGATTTAAAAAACACACCTACTGAATACTAATTTAAGTATACCTAAGTACACCTAAACATACATAAAAACAGGCATAAAGTACCTAAAATTGCTTCCGCATATCTCACCTCCCTAGAGCCAAAAATGCACTTAATATATGTACCCAATTATCAATCCCAAGAGAAAGTACGTCAGACTGTATCGAACACATACAGTTGAATGGACCGGCAAGGCAGAAAATGATAGGAAGAAATTACAGAAAGCAAAGGAGGAAGAAAGAAACAAAGAGAGTGACAGAAAAGAGGAAATTTCTAGCACAGAATTTCCAGAAGTGGGGATACTATTTATACTGAAAGACTCCCCCCCCCCCCCCCCCCGGCATCCCCAAGAACGCAGAGAATCATCTGTCTCTGAAACAGTTCATCGTTGTCACCGCTACATGAATTAATTACTAGCTCTGTGTAATAACAATGTATTCATTACTTTTTTACATCTCCCCATCTGGAGTGCGGCACGTTTGGCAGTCCAGTGAAAATTCAAGCATTACCGATACTAGTCTATTGTCTTCAATTTCGTCTTTTTGAGAAACACAAATGAGACAAAACAAATCAACGTTAAGCTTATTCAAGAGGGTTTCATCGAAGTCGGACATTTCCGTTTGCGCTCTACCCTACATGCCATCTCTTAACTGGTTTCAGTTTCAGTTTCAGTTTCTCAAGACGACGTCTCCGCGCTCGGAACGAATTTCAAAAGCGCTACCGTCACAGTTGCCATGTGTATAGTGATCATGGCACATGCCTTAAGCCTGCACATAAACCCATGAGCTGGCTACGTCCTGTTAACTTTTTACTGGCCAGACTCATTGAGCCTACGCGCAACCCGATATGCCGACAAGGTCTGGAAATGGAAAGGGGGGAAGAGGAAAGGAAGGAAGAGGAACCTCTGAAACACTACGGTGACTGATGATGGAAACAAGTAACAAGACGATGGGCAGCCAACAGGCCAGTTTTATCATGTTTTGGGCTGGAGCCGAACTCGAGACCGAATTTGTTTTTTAAAGATCACTACACTCAGGGAGGTTACCATTGTGCTCACCTTTTTTTTCCGTTCCATTTTCTATGCCACTTTAATGGCTACAGAAGCTCTAACAGTTTTTACAATGCGATGATGATGATATCGATGAGGATGATAATCATGATGCTAAGGAGTTCCATCTAGGATTCAGACTGAGTGACAGGGCTGTACTCTATCTACGCTTACTATCATAATAACCAGGCCCGAGAGATGCAGACACCTGTGCTGTTGATCAGAAGATTTGAGCAACACCCTCAATGACGCATCCGTGAAGTGGATGAGACTCGACTGTGTGGTCCCAATCTTCCCAATGAGCCATAGCACGCCCAACTCCGGGTAGGAGCCGGATAGAGCCGAAAAAATCCCACAATGATTTTTGAAGGTACTGATGGGGATTCGAACCCACAACCTTTCAGTCGGTAGTCCGTCGCGTTAACCACTACACCACGGCGACTGGTGAGACCGAGCATCTTCAGTCCGTGGCTCTATAAAAGAAGCGAGCAGTTCGTGTCCATGGCGTCAGGAACTGTTATTTTACTGTTATTTTTGTTTAGCGTCCAGCCAACTGTATTCAGCCACATCATGGCTATAACCATTTCAAAACATACACAATACTTCAACACGAAAAAAAAAAAAAAGAAAAGAAAATTAAGTTTACATATCACCAATGCATTCATGGACATAATCTAAGGAGATGCCTCCAGCGTTGACCATTCTGTCCAATTTATCGCACAGGAGATTTCAAGAAACATACCTGAATACAAATTTGAACATAACTAAGGACACTGAAACATATAATAAAAACGGGCATACATTACCTAAAATTGCTGCCGTACATCTCATCTCCCTAGAGCCAAAAATGCATTTAACACATGTACCCAATTGTCAGTCCTAAGAGAAAATACGTAAGATTTTATCGAACACATACAGATGAATGGACCAGCAAGGCAGAAAATGATAGGAAGAAATAATACAAAGCAAAGAAGGAAGAAAGAAACAAAGACAGTGACAGAACAGAGGACATTTTCAGCACAGAATTTCCAGAAGGTGGGGATACTATTTATTCTGAAAGACCCCCCGGCATCCCCACGGGGAAGATGTCAGGAACAATACACGGACATGTTTTGTAAAAGAGAACAAGGCAGTAAACACCTAGATCTGGGACACGATATAAACACTATGCTTGTTGTCTTTTGTAAAAGAGAACAACACACTAGGTACTTAGATCAGGAACAAGATATGAACACCCTGCTTGTTGTCTTTTATAAAATTAAAAAAGAACAACAACACTAAGCACTTAGATCAAGAACAAGGTATAAACAGAATGCTGTTGTCTTTTAAACGAGAGAACAACAACAATAAGCACTTAGATCAAGAACAGGTATAAACAGAATGCTGTTGTCTTTTAAACGAGAGAACAACAACACTAAGCACTTAGATCAAGAACAAGGTATAAACAGAATGCTGTTGTCTTTTAAACGAGAGAACAACAACAATAAGCACTTAGATCAAGAACAAGTATAAACAGAATGCTGTTGTCTTTTAAACGAGAGAACAACAACAATAAGCACTTAGATCAAGAACAAGGTATAAACAGAATGCTGTTGTCTTTTAAACGAGAGAACAACAACAATAAGCACTTAGATCAAGAACAAGTATAAACAGAATGCTGTTGTCTTTTAAACGAGAGAACAACAACACTAAGCACTTAGATCAAGAACAAGGTATAAACAGAATGCTGTTGTCTTTTAAACGAGAGAACAACAACAATAAGCACTTAGATCAAGAACAAGGTATAAACAGAATGCTGTTGTCTTTTAAACGAGAGAACAACAACAATAAGCACTTAGATCAAGAACAAGGTATAAACAGAATGCTGTTGTCTTTTAAACGAGAGAACAACAACACTAAGCACTTAGATCAAGAACAAGGTATAAACAGAATGCTGTTGTCTTTTAAACGAGAGAACAACAACACTAAGCACTTAGATCAAGAACAAGGTATAAACAGAATGCTGTTGTCTTTTAAACGAGAGAACAACAACAATAAGCACTTAGATCAAGAACAAAGTATAAACAGAATGCTGTTGTCTTTTAAACGAGAGAACAACAACAATAAGCACTTAGATCTGGGACACGATGTCAACACTATGCCGTTGTCTTGTGTAAAAGAAGAACGCTAAGCACGTAGATCAGGAACAAGTTACAAACACAATGCTTGTTGTCTAGTTATAACACAATGCTTGTTGTCTAGTTATAAACACAATGTTGTCTTGTGTAAAACTGAACAACAACACTACTAAGCACTTAGATCAGGGACACAGTATAAACACTATGCTTGTTGTCTTTTCGCTCCTTCATAAGAGTACAAATAAAATATCAAATCAGATGGTTTGTCACATTTACATTCATTTCTTCTTTTTCCGCCATAACTCATTCACCTTGTAAGTTCGGGCAACTCTTCCCAGGGAGAAAGCGTCGCCGAAGCCCAGTGCCACCTTTTTTTCCCCCTCTGTCCGCGTTAATTTCTGTTTACATATTAAAGCGGGTTTTGCTGCAGAGTTTCGTTCCTGTGGGATCTTTATCGTGCGCTCGAGCGCGTGCCGCACATAGGATCTCTGTTTATCGTCTCATCGGAAAGACTAATCCAGCTTTATTCAAACTTGCGCCCCCTTCAGTTATTTATACTCTGTTTTTGTAATATTCAGTCAAGTATTTATATTTTATCAATATTCAGTCAAGCATTTATATTATCATTACGACCAAGTCGCAGTTTAATGATAATGAAGATATTTTATTTTTCAACAGCACAAATTTATCAGGTAAATATCACGGTAATGATACTTCAATGATCAGATATTTTATTTTTCAATAGCAGAATCTATCAGATAAATACAATGGTGCTGATACTTCAACGATCATGATGATATTTTATTTTTCAATCGCAGAATTTATCAGCTAAATGTAATGATAATGATAACTCAAGGATAATGATATTCTTATTTTTCAACAGCAGAATTTATCAGCTAAGTATAATAGTAATGATACTTCATTGATATGGTAATGATACAACAATGATAATGATGATATCTTATTTTTCAACAGCAGAATTTATCAGCCAAATATAAGAAATCCAAAACAAGTGTGACTGCCGAAAATATGCGCCTGTCTTGTCTTTTTGTAATTAAATTAAATACGCGTTCGTATTCTTCTTTCGTGTTTTTTCTGGTTCCAGCTAAATATAATGATAATGATAACTCAATGATAATCATGATGTTTTTATTTTTCAACAGCAGAATTTATCAGCTAAATAGTAACATTTCACCTTCTAACGGCAAAACTCATGAGTTAAACGCCATTGTTCAAACTTTTCCTGGCTCGCATGCTGGGTATGTCCATGTTTCCAACAGCCAACCACTGACAAGACTTACAGGATTCTGAACGTTCATATTTAGCAGTCTTCATGCGCATACACTGGCATGGGGTTTAGGCACTGGCAGGTCTGCGCACATGTTGACCTGAGAGATCGGAAAACAACATACTGACCGTTTACCCACCAGCGTACAGGCGGATCGAATCCACGACCTTCCGATTGGAAGTTCGCTCACCCAATTGACCACCCCATCAAGCGTTACCAAATTAACCAACTGACTCCCGCACCCTATCCACCGAATGCAAAATCTTAACTCTTTGATTCCCTCATCCTATCCATTGGTTTCTTGCAAGAAGCTGGTGGATGTGGTGAGGGAGTCAAAAGGTTAAGATTTGGCTTTGCTAGCATGTTGCAAGACATGGCGCAAGAGCAAAGGGTTAATTATCGTTATCATTACTCACCATCATTATTTATTTATCTATCTATTTATTCATTCATTTATTTATTCATTATTATTAATATTATTATCATCATCATCATCATTATCATTATCAACATCATCGTCATTTTTACACTCTAAGAGTCATATGTCATTCTTCATACTTATCATGAGTTCTCAACATTTATTTCTTGTTTCTTTCTAATGATCACAACGATTGTCATATATTATGATTGTTTCTAAGAATGACTATTTCTTCTTTTATTTTCTTAAAATCCATTTCCAAATCACTCACGCTTACTAGACGAACTAGGTTTGACTTATTTGTTTATTCATTCGTTATGTAGGCCTATCTCTTTATATATTTCGTCATGGATTATCTATAAAACAACCTGAACTGATTCAATGGATTAATAAAGTAAGCTTACCATTGTATTGTACTGTACTGTATTGTTTCAGCAACTATTTTCGTATCATAAACGTTATTCATCAGTCTGTCGTCTACTAGATGTAATTTTTTTGCCAATCATAATAATTGATATTTATTTATGTAGGCTACCTTTTTTTCATAGTAAAACTCGTTATCTTACAAGTTGCCATGAAAGAGTTACTAATTCTATGTCAAGCACGAAGTACTTATTCATTCTATCATCTAAACTCTTCATCGTAATAATTGTCTCATCGTAAAAAAACACTGAGTCATCGTAATAAGTTGTCTCATCGTAAAAAAAACCCTGAGTCATCGTAATAAGTTGCCTCAAATGTATTGCTAGACATTGTTTCAAGACATGATGTTCAGTCTAGCATGCCTGCCAACAATAGTGCAGTCTTATAATAATCTGTTCACACAATCCCACCTCCTTTACGATGCCCCCAGCACGGCTCCCGACGGACACAAGTGTCTCTTAACGGTTGAAGAACCAAAATCAGACGACAAGCTACAATCAAAATCCCGTAAAAACCCACCCTCCGGACTCTCAACTCAACACACGGGGTAGGTGGGGTGAGGCGGGGTGGGATGGGGGTGGGGGTGGGTTGGACTGGCGAAGAAGAAGAAGAAGAAGAAGAAGAAGAAGGAGCATAAAGTAAAGATTCCGACAGCCCTGGACAAGATGGCCTCTTCACGGGCGCGATGAAGGCCATCACATGGCCGTAAAGACAAGAATGAAAACGTCAATGGAACAGCAATAAAACTCACCGGTCAGTCCGTAAATCTGCGCTTTGCTCCCCCACACAAACAGTTGAAGATAACGTCAACTGTCTCTTCTAGCACCCCCTCTCACTCTTGTCTCTCGCTCTCTTCTCTTTCTCCTGTGTGTGGTGGTGGTGACCTTTTCGGTTAGTCTCAAGTAGAAGGCTTTTGTCTGTGGGATTCGGAACGGGGGTCTTTTCAGCTTCTTCAGTAGAGTGAGAGCGAGAGAGAGAGCCACTGCTGGTTGGTTGGTCTCCAAACACAAGTAGAAGGAAGAAAGTGGTTTTGTCGGCTACCAACAATGGCGAACAAGTACCTGGCAAATGGCGTATAGAATTTTACTGGGCGACACTTCGTTACTTCTGTCTCGCGCCGGCTTGGCCGTCTCGTATTGCTGGCCCACCACCACTACAGTCATGCTTACGTTTTCGTGCTTTTTTTTTTTTTTTTTTTTTTTTCTCTCTCTCTCTCTCTCTCTCTCTCCCTCTTAAAGTTGGGGAAGGGGGGGGTGAGAAGGGCTTGGGAGATGGCCGTGAAGAGCGGTCGAGGGGGACTTGGAAGAGCGTGTAGATAGATGACAGCAGAAAGCTCTGCCAGCCTTAAACAACAATCCCGCTGTTTAGTCTGCGGGAACTCTTGTCTCCAAAGGCTGGCGCTGTGGGAGTAATTAGCCTCTGACCAATCGCGGACCTCAATACAGGGGAATCCGGGGAAATGGGAAGGGGGAGGAGGGCGAATGAACGCAGTCATCAGTTTTGCGAAAGGGCGGCAGTTTGAGTGACAGGCGAGGCGGGCGCGCGCCACAAGCCCCGCTGAGGGCCTCGACACGCCTTTGATAGACAAGTGAGGGGCGGGGCTTAGCCCGCTCGAATTGATCGTCTTTTCAATATCTCGCGCGACCAATCCAGACAGCGGAGAGATGAAAGCACGCGCTCTCACTTTCCTTTCCTTGCCCAGCACGCGCTCCGAGGGAAGTCAGGAGAAAAGCTCAATGCTGCTTTGCTTTCGAGGAGGTCGCCAGGCCGTTACACTCATTTGCTACTCAAACGAACTTTTTCTTTTTTTTTTTTTTTCATTCCGGCCCGCGGAAAACGGGCAAATGAATGAATGATTGCTCTTGTGCTTTCCTTGTAATTACATCGTCCCTCGATTGAAAGAAAGTCGTAGAAATGGATGTCGCTTGCCGAAGCGCCCCGCAGAGAATGATGGAAATGATTTTGTGTCGAAGGCAACGAAGAAGGCAAAGTAAATTGAATCATCCAGGATGAGGTGGAATTAAACCACGTCAATGGAACGTTTCATTGGGTCCGGCCGGACCGCTTGTTTTCTTGTTAGGGGCCTCGAGGTGGTTTTGCGAGCAAATGTGGAGATGTTTGTCTGTATGCGAGCTGACTCTGTAAGGGAGGCTATTTGTAATGGCGGATTACATGTTTTTCTCGTTCTCGTATCGGAATTCATCAGACCAGTGATGTGATGTGCTCAGGGTTGTCTCTAATCTTGTATCATCATGCAGTCTGTCTCTGTCTCTCTGTCTGTCTGTCTGTCTGTCTGTCTCTCTTTATTTGAAGTATGCAAGAACGGCTATATACTATATTTTGTGTTTGTATAATGTTTATAATGTGTTCCCACCCCTTCAAATAGGGCTTTGGCCTTACTGAGTAAGTTTCTGATTCTGACTCCTGATTCTCTCTCTGTCTCTCTGTCTGGCTATCTGTCTCTCTCTGTCTCTGTCTCTCTCTCTTTTATTTGAAGTATGCATTATTCAAGAGCGACTATGTATTATATTTTGTGTTTGTATGTGTATAATGTGTTCACAGCTCTTAAAATGGGGCTATGGTCTTACTGCTTGATTCTCTCTCTCTCTCTCTCTCTCTCTCTCTCTCTCTCTCTCTCTCTCTCGCTCTCTTATTTGAAGTATGCATTATTCAAGAGCGACTATGTATTACATTTTGTGCCTGTATAATTTTTTTCACGTGTTCACACCCCTTCAAATAGGGTTTTGGACTTACTGAATAGATTTCTGATTCTGACTCTGCTTCTGTGTGTGTGTGTGTGTCTCTGTGTCTGTCTGTCTGTCTGTCTCTTTCTCTGTTTATTTGACTGTCTCTTTGTCTCTCCCCCCCCCCCCCCCGCCTGTGAGCGCGGGCGCGCGTGTACCACTTTTACCCTCACCCTGAGTGTGTATGTGGTGTGTGTGTGTGTGTGTGTGTGTGTGTGTGTGTGTGTGTGTGTGTGTGTGTGTGTGTGTGTGTGTAATGTGTGCATGTGTGTGTGTTCCAAATCTGTCATCGAGGTTTTGCTGTTGTTGTTGCTGTGGCTGTTGTTGTTGTTGTTGTTGTTGTTGTTGTTGTTCTGTCTCGAAACTGCTTCGCCTCAGTGGCTTCTATCCCACGCCACGCCTTCTAGGTCCACAAGACAGCATCCTTCCCCAGCTCATTCAGTGGAAGTCCCGGTCCCAGGAAGCTCACGAGAACCAGAGGAGTCCAGCTATCATGAGGTCATCCACCAGAACAGACCGTGCGTTGCTGTTGGGTCACTTTGCTTGCCAGAGTTCAACAACGCTTTGCTCTGACCCAACTTGTTAACCCTTTGACTCCCGCACCCTATCCACCAATGTTAAAACTTAACCCTTTGACTCCCTGCATACTATCCATCAACAGCAAAAAAATTAACATTTTGACTCCTGCATACTATCAACCAACTGCAAAAACTTAACCCTTTGACTCCATCGCCCTATCCACCAGCTTCCTTGCATGCAGGAAGTTGGTGGATAAGGTGAGAGTCAAAAACTTAAGTTTTTGCTTTGCTAGCAGAGTTGATATTAAGGATGCTGGTAGACAGGCTACGGGAGTCAAAGGGTTAAACTTTTGACTCCCTCACCCTGCCACCACTTTCATGAAATTCTCTTTCATTTCTTCATCGTGAAACGTGTCCCAGGTTCTGTGGTCCTATGTGCTGATCTCGCGGTGATCTCAGTTTGGGTTTTCATTATCGCTTCAGTGCTTGGAATGACTTGATCCAACTTGTTCATCCTTTGATTTCTGCACCATATCCACCGACCAACTGCAAAAACTTAACCTTTTGATTTCCTCACCCTATCCACCAGATTCCTGCAGGAAGCTCGTGGATAGGGTGACGAAATCAAAGGGTTAATTTTTGCTTTCCTAGCATGGTTGACAATGCAGGATGCTGATAAACAAGGGTGCGGGAGTCAAAGGGTTAAATCTTTGTCAATGCAGATGCTGGTAGGCAGGGTGCGGCAGTCAAAGGGTTAAAGACAATGCCTACTAACCAACGACAGTAATCGCTCAGTGGCGGAGCAAGACTTGAGTGAGAGACAGATCCTCAATTTGAATTCATTCCAGGCATAGAAACGGCAAAGAAAATCCAAACTTGAGATCGCCGCGAGATCAGGACAAAAAGGGTCACAGAACTGGGACCAGTTTCACGATGAAGCAATGAGAGGATTTCATGATAATGGGGAAGATGATCATGATGCTATGAAATTCCATCTAGATTGAAACAGCGGGACAGGACAGGAAAGTATTCCACATTTACTGTCATACTGACAATGACTGTCGATTGACGTCGGGAGCACGGGAGGTGAGTGTCCCGAGAGTGGCGAGGCGTTGGTGCTCCGGGTCCCATCCGCACCCTTGTGGTCTTTCTTGTTAACTTCGGCCTGTGGTTTGACCACTGACATCAGGGAATCAGGCCTGGCGACCGCAGGCTGCTCGGAAAGACGACAAACTTGGGATCCCGTTCGGGGCATGTCACACTTTGGTGAACAGCAAAATGGGCTGTGTCTGGAGCATCGTGCCTGGCCTCTTTCGCGGCCGTTCAAACAACCCCTGTGGTTGAAGTAAGGCAACGTTGGGAGCTTCCGACTGCTAAGTGTCGAGACTACAGTAAGGGGAAAGGTGCTGACAGCTATTGAGCTGGTGGCAGGGTGGGCTGCCCGAAAGAGAGATGAAGACCAAGTGGGGCAGAGAGGGGTCTTCCATTCTCTCTTAGTCCAGAGGCTGGGCTGGACCTGGTTGGATGCGCGTTGTGTGAATATTTCCGGGGTGTGTCATCTCCCCACCTTGCCATTCGGTTTGTGAACAAGGTAACTGATGACTGGGTCCGAATGGGTCATGCAACCACGGACGGCCTCCCTTTGCTTGAAGAAATAACCATCGATTGGCGTCAGGAGCTGAGAGGTCCCGAGAGTGGCGAGGCACTGGTGCTCCGGATCCCATCCGCACCCTCGTGGTGTTTTGTGTTATCCTGGCGTCAACCAGGACGGAGACACAGATCATCTGCAGTGGTGATCAGGAAATGTGAACGACTCGTTCAAGCATGCATCTGTAAAGTACATGATAAAACTCGACTGAACTCAGAACTCAGAACTCAGAAAGCATTGATATGCCATAATATATACATGTATATATATGCCATAAGATGCTAAGGGCTGTACGACACAAGACTGGATGTCATAAACTGACATGATTTAGTGTGGTCAGGAAATGTGAACAACTCGTTCAATGATGCATCTGTAAAGTACATGATGAAACTAGACTGCATTGATATGCCATAAGAACCCAAGCTAAGGACTGTACGACACAGACTGGATGTCATAAGATGACATGACTAAGTGTGGTCCCAGTATTTCCAAGCAGTCCATAGCATTGACGATCAACTCTTAGTAGGGTCTGGTCAGGTCAGAAGGATCCCATAATGATTGTTGGAAGATCGATGGGGGTTCAAACTCATGACGGCCCAGTCAGTCGTTGGTTGCGTGACCACTTCGCCACGGTGTGCTGGTTCACCACAGACGTCACGACTGTAAGCATTTTTCTTCACACCAAATTTGGCTCAAACACACACACACACACACACACACACACACACACACACACACACACACACACACACAACACCCTCCACACACACACACACATCTTCTCTCCTACTCACATCCACCACTCTCTCTCTCTCTCCTCTCTCCACACCACACACACACACACTCTCTTCCCTCTCACACACACACACACACTCACACACACACACACACACACACACACACTCCTCACACACACACACACACTCCCCCACACACACACACACACACACACATCACACACACACACACACACTCACACACCTCAACTACACCACACACACACACACACACTCACAAACACCACACACACACACACACACACACACGAAAAAGGAATCAGAACGCGTATTTAATACAACCAGACAAGACAGGCGTAAATTTCGGCCAACTGGCCTTTGTCAAGCGTAGATGTAAGACCACAAAGGAACAAACACGAAATACAAAAATTGGAAGAAAAAGATTGAAACTTCCAAACTTTTTCTCCTAATTTTCCTGCTTGTGCAGCAGGAAAATTTCAATCTTTTTCTCCTAATTTTAATGTTTGGTGTTTGTTCGTTTGTGATCTTACGTTTACGCTTGACAAAGGCCATACGGCCAAAATTTGCGCCTGTCTTGTCTGGCTTATATTAAACTCGCGTTCTGATTCTTTTCCCGTGTTTTTTCTGGTTCCTGTTTGCTTGAACGTGGGTAGTGCACTCGTCTTGGATTTATTTCGGCACCAAAAGTCGTTAAACTGGCAGTTCGCAGATAGATGACCTAGGTTATTCTGTGTCTAGGCTACAAGGGTCAAATAAAAAATTTACCTTACAGAGTTGACGAAGAGCTCGGCTCAGACTGGGCGGAGGGGAGGGGGTGTCAGGGGGTCTGTTGGAGCGCTCTCGCTTCCTCACGATTCGCACGACGCGAGAGCTTCTAAGTGGCCAAGGCAGGAAGCAGACTACAACAGCAGCAACATCCTATCTCCTTCAGAGATGTGAAGACTATCATAAAAACACTCTTCTGCCCGAACATAACAGAAATGGTCCACTACAACAGCAGCAACATCCTATCTCCTTAGAGAATTGAAGACTATCATAAGGACAATCTTCTCCCCGAACATAACAGAAACTGTCCAGTCCACTACCTTCATGGCAACAACAAACCACAAACTTCTGTCTAAGGACAAGAGCGCTGCCGCCTATAATTCAGCATATGAGCTGAATGTGGCTTTCCAACACAGATGACTGTCTATGCCAGACATGTTATGTTATTGTTATTTTTGTTTAAAGCCCAGCCGACTGCATAGAGCCATATCAGGGCTATAACCGTTTCAAAACATACACAAAATTTCAACAGGGAAAAAAAAAGAAAATTAAGTACACATATCAATGCATTTGCGCGCATAATCTCAGGGAATGCTCCTGGCCCTGACCACTCCAATTTGTCGCACAGGGGATTTTAAAAAAAAAAACCTGAATACAAAATTAAACATAACTACGAACAATAAAACAGATATACATATAAAACCGGCCTAAATTACCTAAAGTTGCTTCCGCATATCTCATTTCCCCAGAGCCAAACATGCACTTAATACATGTACTCAAATATCAATCCTAGGAGAAAGTACGTAAGACTTTATCGAACATATACAGGCGATCGAACATATACAGGCGAATGGACTAACAAGGCAGAAACTGATAGACAGGAAATACACATAGATATACAGGAAACAGAAATAGACATGAACACAGTGTCCACAGCACGTTTTACAGTTCTGGCCACTGTTCAGAAATAAAAGAAATGAGAAATGACTGAACGGAACAACTCTGAAAGAGCAGTCTGGGGGCAACAAATTGGACAAGGTGAAAATCTCATCGATCAGTCAGAACAGCAAGCTACTGACCATTTGAGGCGTAACCATGATGCTCGAATGGAAAACACACACACACAACACACACACACACCACAACACCCCGCACACCACACAAACACACATCACGCACACGCACACGCAAGCACACACACACACACACACACACCACACACCACAACACACATCATACCAACAATACATACATACACACGCACACACGCACTCGTCTAAAAGCACATAATCTTTTTATGTGAATAGACATTGAAAGAAAATAATGAACAACGCACACACACACACACACACACACACACACAACAACACACACACAACACACACACACACACACACACAAACACACACACACACACACACACACACACACACAAACACACACACACACAACAACACACACACACACATACACGCACTCGTCTAAAAGCACATATGTGAATAGACGTTAAAAGAAATAACGAACACACACACATACACACACACACACATACACACACACACACGCACGCGCGCACGCACGCACGCACACACATACACACCACCACACAACACACACACACACACACATACACGCACGCACGCACGCACACATGCACACCTGACGACCAGTTAGGGCTATACACTGAACTGAAAATACGCAACTTAGTTTAATTTCACTTCCCTATGGTGATGTCTTTACTAGAGCTTGCTCTAAGGCCGTTCATCGCACTCAGACAGTACCATACGCGCTCCATGTAACCTACCACATCTGTCTGGCAGACGCCCTAACCCTTTGACTCCAGCACCCTATCCACCAACTACAAAAACTTAACCCTTTGATTTCCTCACCCTATCCACCAGCTTCCGGCAGGAAGCTGATGGATAGGGTGAGGAAATCAAAGGGTTAAGTTTTTGCTTTGCTAGCATGGTTGACAATGAAGGATGCTCGTGTACAAGTTGCAGGAGTGAAAGGGTTAAACGATAAAAATAAAAACAACAACAACAACAACAAAAAACAATGCATTGGTAAGGTTTTCAAATGGGGAGGAGTGTGGTGGTGGTGGTGGTGGGGGTGGGGGGGGGGGGAACAGGGCCTAAGAGATGGTGCTCACTCTGAAGGACACATTTAACATTCTGCAAGATTCAAACCGGTGATTGAAGGTGAAAGGAACGTTTTTATTGTTGTTATTGTTGTGTAAAGCCCAGCCGACTGCGTAGAGCCATATCAGGGCTATAACCGCTTCAAAACATAGAAAACTTCAACAGGTAAGAAAAAGAAAAATAGAAAAGAAAATTAAGCACACATATCAACGTATTCGCGCACATAATCTAAGGACATGCCCCTGGCGTTGACCATTCCGTCCAATTTATCGCACAGGGGATTTAAAAACACATACCTAAATACAAATTTAAGCATTCCTAAGAACACCGAAAACATATATGAAAACGGGCATAAATTACCTAAATTGCTTCCGCACATCTCACCAGATAGACCCGGAGAAAAAAATATTGGACGGACTTGCAGAGTGGTGGCTGAGGACAGAAGGGTGGAAGATGTGCTTGCGGCAACAAGGGACAGATGCATATGGAGGGCCATGACCGCCAACGCCATGTGGCAAGGCATTTGATGATGAGAGTAGGTTAATCTTCTCTCTTGGGGTTATTTTCCAGTTTCGACCTCAGGTGTGACCGGGATGGCCCGTAAATCATCTCAGTAAGTCATCTCTATGTCGTTGGCCTCTTTACATCTCAGGAGATGATAGTCTGCACCAGGAGGCGTTGTGGTCATGACGTGCAGTTACCAGCGAAGCTGGAGTGACCTCTCCAGGTGCAGGCCTGGGCAAGTGAATATGGAGGATTAGCTATTGCCCATGCAGCAGATCCCCCCTCTCCTCGCCACTAGTAGAATCCAGGGGAAAGACTGAGGCCTGTACGCCTGGTACCAGGGGCGACGCAGGAGTTGCCAGAACGAGGTTGTAGACAACGGCGAACTGCCTTAGGGACTCCGACTCCGGATTTTTCTTCAGGGTTGACTCCCGAAGCCTTTCCTATGATTGGGTATGGCCGCAAGGCAACGGAGGTTTGAAATCAGAGTTTTCCATCTCTATGTATATAATCATTATTTGGCCCCCAAACCAGCTCTTATTACAACTGAGCGAGCTGTGAGCTCTTTGGGAACACTGGGACCACACAGTCACGTATCATCAACTTCACGGATGCGTTTTTGACCAACACCGTAGATATCTGTATCTCTTGGGCCTGGTCGACGCCAGGATAGAAGCGTACAGGACAGCATTGTCATGTAGACTCAATCCAGAATGCATCTTCATGGTGTCATCATTATCATCACCATCGTCATCGTCATCGTCATCGTCATCGTCATCGTCATCGTCTTCGTAGCATTGTGAAATTTCTTCCCAGATTCTGTGTGGTGTAGAAAATGAGGGGGAAATATTGTAGTTTTCATCGATTTCAAAATCTGAAAAAAAAGCTCAATTAGAGAATTGAACTCCAATCTAATTTGGTTGTTGTCAGATTTGGACCGATTTGAACATGACTACTGACCTGAAAAGCCCAGTTATAAAGTGGGTAAGACATGGAATTTCCAATCCAAAGGTCTGACTTCGTTACGGCTTGGGTATATCCTGTCATCATCATCATCATCATCATCATCATCATCATCATCATCACCATCATCACCATCATCATCATCATCACCATCATCATCATGATCATCATGTGCCCTGCCGCGTGGCGTTGGCGATCATGGCCCTCCATACGAATCTATCCCTTGTGGCTGCAAGTACATCTCCCACCCTCTCTGTCCTCAGCCACCCTGCAAGTCCTTCCAACATTTTCGCCCTGGGTTTACCCGATGTTCTTTCTCTTTCCCTCCGGCTTTCCTGTTTGTGACCAGGTGCTCTATTTTCTCTTTCCTCATAAAATGTCCTATAAATGTTGCTTGTCTTTTTTTTCTAATCTTCTTTATTAATGATCATCTTGTATCTGCCTGCTTCAGGACTTTCTCGTTTGTACTTCCTGTCTGGTGGATAAAGGGGGGAGATTTTTTTCCCGTCCTCCAGGTCAACAGCCGTGCAGACCTGTTGGTGCCTTAACCCTTTGATTCCTGCACCCTGTCCACCAGCATCCTGCATTGTCAACCATGCTAACAAAGCAAAAACTTAACCCTTTGACACCCTCACCCTATCCACCAGCTTCCTGCAGGAAGTTGGTGGATAGGGTGGAGGGAGGGGTGCAGGAGTCAAAGGGTTACATTAACCGCCTGTTGTGTGTATATGCACACTGAAATCTTATACGCGAGTTGAAGACGCTGTCAGTGTCCACTGACGCGTGGA
>JAPXFY010000023.1:57500463-57512963 GCA_030674185.1 Monoplex corrugatus
AGGTGGACTTACCCCCAGCAAAGGTGGACTTAGACTCAACAAAGGCGAATTTACCCTCAGCGAAGTTTGACTTACCCTCAAAAAAGATGGACTTACCCCCAACAAAAACGGACTTACCTACAACAAAGGTGGACTAACCCCCAACAAAAGTGAACTTACCGCCAACAAAGGTAGACTTACCCCAACAAAGGTGAACTTACCGCCAACACAGGTGGACTTACCCCCAACAAAGGTGGACTTACCCCCAACAAAAGTGGACTTACCTCCAACAAAGGTGGACTTACAACAAAGGTGGACTTACCCCAAACAAAGGTGGACTTATCCCCTGACAAAGATGAACTACCCCAACAAAGGTGGGTTATCCCCAACAAAGGTGGACTTAATCCCTAACAAAGGGGGACTAACCACCAACAAAGGAGGACTTATTCCCCTACAAAGGTGGACTTACTCCCCAACAAAGGTGAACTTAATCCCTAGCAAAGGTGGACTAACCACCAAGAAAGGTGGACTTACCCCCGAACAAACGTGGACTTGCCCCCAACAAAGGTGAACTTGCCCGAACAAACGTGGACTTGCCCCGAACAAAGATGGACTTACCCCAACAAAGGCGGACGTCATCATCATCATGTGCCCTGCCGCGTGGCGTTGGCGATCATGGCCCTCCACACGAATATATCCCCTGACGCTGCGAAGTACATCTCCCACCCTCTCTGTTCTCACCGTCCATTATCTTCTCCATGGGTCTACCTGGTGTTCTCTTTCGCTCCAGCTTTCCTGTTGTGACCAGCTGCTCTAATTCCCCTTTCCTCATAAAAGGACCTATAAATTTTGCCTTTCGTTTCCTAATCTTCTATATTAATGATTTTCTTGTGTCTGCCTCCTTCAAGACTGTCTCGTTTGTTTTCTTTGCTGTCTATGGAACTCTCAACATTCTTCCTAGAAACCACCCACATTTCAGTTGTCTCAATTTTGTTCTGACTTTGCATGTAAACGTAGGCTTACCTCCAACAAAGGTGGACTTACCCCCAATAACGGTGGACTGACCCCCCAATAACGGTGGACTGTCCCCCCAACAAAGGTAGACTTACCCCTTGACAAAGGTGGACTTACCCCCAACAAAGGTGGACTTACCCATAACAAAGGTGGACTTACTCCGCAACAAAGGAGGACCTATCCCCAACAAAGATGGACTTACCCCCAACAAAGGCGGATTTATCATCAACAAAGGCGTACTTACCCCAACAAGGGTAAACTTGCCCCCAACAAAGACGAACATACCCCATCGAAGGTGGACTTACCTCCAGCAAAGGTGGATTTACCCCAACAAAGGTGGACTTGCCCCAACAAAAGTGGACTTGTCCAACAAAGGTGGACTTGTCCCCAACAAAGGTGGACTTATCCGTAATACAGTTGAACGTACCCCAACAAAGGTGGATTTACCCCCAACAAAGGTGGGCTTATCCCCAACAAAGGAGGACTTACCTCCAACAAAGGTGGACTTGCCCCAACAAAGGTGGACGTGTCCCCAACAAAGGTGGACTTATCCCCAACAAAGTGGACTTATCCCTGACGCAGTTGAACGTACCCCAACAAAGGTGGATTTACCCCCAACAAAGGTGGGTTTACCCCCATCAAAGGAGGACTTACCCCCAACAAAGGTGGATTTCTCCCAACAAGGATGGAGTTACCTCCAACAAAGGCGGAATTACCCCAACAAAGGCGGACTTCATCATTATCATGTGCCCTGCTGTGTGGCGCTGACGATAATGGCCCTCTACACGAATCTATCCCTGTCGCTTCAAGTACATCTCTCATAGCTCACCCTCTCTGTACTCAGCCACCCTGCAAGTCCATCCAATATTTTCTCCTTGGGTCTACCTGGTGTTCTCTTTTCCTCCAGCTTTCTTGTTGTGACCAGCTGCTCTTATTCTACTTTCCTCATAAAATGTCCTGTAAATGTTACGTGCCTTTTCCTAATCTTCTTTATTAATGATCTTCTTGTGTCTGCCTCCTTCAAGACTGTTTCGTTTGTTTTCTTTGCTGTCTATGGAACTCTAAACATTCTTCCTAGAAACCAACCACATTTCAGTTGTCTCAATTTTGTTCTGACTTTGCATGTAAACGTAGAATTACCCCCAACAAAGATGGGCTTACCCCCACTTTGGACTTAACCCCAACAAAGGTGGACTTACCCCCAATAACGGTGGATTTACCCCCAACAAAGGTAGACTTACCCCTCGACAAAGGTGGACTTACTCCGCAACAAAGGAGGACCTATCCCCAACAAAGACGGACTTATCCCCAACAAAGGCGGATTTATTATTAACAAAGGCGTACTTACCCTACAAAGTTAGACTCGCCCCCAACAAAGACGAACATACCCCATCGAAGGTGGACTTACCTCCAGCAAAGGTAGACTTAGCCCCAACAAAGGTAGACTTAGCCCCACAGAGGTTTGGTCAGCGCAAGGTAAAGCATTCTGATAGCGCGAGTTTTATGCATGCACCCTCAAATCTACCCGATTCTGAATGGGTACCACCTCAATTTTTCAAAGTTAGGGAAGGTGATGCATCAAGGGAAAGGAGGTGTGGCACCATCCTCATAATACTGGCCCGGAGAAAGACCTACTGGCTGCTCGGAAAGACGGCAAACTTGGCGTCCCGTTCGGGACATGTCAGACTATGCTGAACAGCAAAATGGGCTGTGTCTAGAGCATCATGCCTGGCCACTTTCATGGCCGTTCAGACAACCCCTTTGGTTGAAGTAAGACAACGTTGGGGGCTTCCGACTGCTAGGTGTCCAGAATATATATATAGTACGGGGAGAGGCGCTGACAGCTATGCGAGCTGGTGGCAGGGCGGACTGCCCGAAAGAGAAATGAAGAACAGAGTGGAGCGAGAGAGGGGTCTTCCATTCTCTCTTGGTCCAGAGGCTGGGCTGGACCTGGATGGTGTCTGTTGTCCCAGGGTTTGTCATCTCCCCAACTTGCCATTCGGTTTGTAAACAAGGTAACTGATGACTGGGTTCGAATGGGTCATGCAACGCATGGACAACCTCCCCTTCTTTGAAGAAATGACTGTCGATTGGCGTCGGTAGTTTGGGAGGTGAGTGTCCCGAGAGTGGCGAGGCACTGGTGCTCCAGGACCCATCCGCGCCCTAGTGGTGTTTCTTCTTAATATGGTTTCGAACACTTCACGCCCCTACGACCCCAGGACTATGAGACAATCTTTACCTTGTGCCTTGGTGTCTTGTTCGTTTTAACCTCAGCAATTGTTGGGGAACCAGAAGTTAAGAGTTTGTTCAAGAGGGATTCATCGCACTTGAACAATTCCATGTGTTCCACCCAGATCTGCTAACAATTATCCGGCAAACTCCCTCCGCCTGCACAAAACCCTATGCGCTGGCAAGTCTTGAAATAAGGATGGGGGGGGGGGGAGAGTTAGAAGGAGAGAGGGATCGATGACACACTAAACTGACACCACCAGAATGATGGAAACATTAATTAAGACGGGCAACGAACAAGCGTGTTCTTGATGTCGTGGGCAGGTAGCCTACTGAACACGATACATCAGATCATGAGTCAAGTGTTGTATAAAACGGATGATGGTCAAGGTGGTGAAGTAGTTATGACGTCAGACTTCCAATCGGAAGGTCTGGGGTTCAATCCTACCTGGGTACTCACACGTGACAGGTAATGGATGGAGAATTTTCCTATCTCCCAGATCACCATGACCTCAGTCTTATTGCTATTTAGCACCAACTCTTTAGTTTTGCTTTTTAATTTCATTTATATTCACAAGGTTTTGTAGGTTTTCTTCATTTTCTGCAATTAGCGCGGTGTCATCTTGGTAACGAAGGATGCTTATCATTTTTCCTCTAACCGATATCCCAGGGCATTCTTCTAGGTTCCTCAAGATGGTCATCTCACCAGACGGCAGATGCACATCAGAAATAGCCTGCAGAATCGGCCAAGCTAAAACAGTATTCAAGAAAATGAAAAGCATTCTTACCAACAAATGCCTACCAATTAACATCAGGAAGAGAGTTCTTGAGTGTTGTATGGAGCTGATACTTTTGTACGGTTGTGCGGCGTGGACAGTCAACTCGCAAAGTCCGAACAGGATTGAGGCAACTGAAATATGGTTTCTAAGAAAAATATTGTGAGTTCCATGGACAGCAAAGAAACAAACGAGACAGTTCTGAAGGAGGCAGACACAAAAAGAACATTAATAAAGAAGATCAGGAAAATACAAGCAACATTTACAGGGCATTGTATGAGGCAAGAAAAATTAGAGCACCTAGTCACAACAGGAAAGCTGGAGGGAAAGAGAGCAGCAGGTAGACCCGGGTAGAAACTATTGGACTGACTTGCAGAGTGGCTGAGGACAGAAAGGGTGGGAGATGTACTTGTAGAGACAAGGGATAGATTCGTATGGAGTGCCATGATCGCCAACGCCATGCGGCAGGGCACATGATGATGATGACAGGTCGCCATGCATGCAGACCTGTTCGTGCATAGTCCTCTCGTCGGCCTCTTTACATCTCAGGAGATGATAGTCTGCAGGCCTTGGGCAAGTGAATATGGAGGACGAGCTGTTGTCCATGCAGCAGATCCCCCCCCCCCTCTCCTCGCCACTAGTAGAATCCAGGGGAAAGACAGAGCTGTACGCCTGTACCAGGGGCGACGCAGGAGTTGCCAGAACGAGGTTGTAGAGACAACGACGAACTGCGTTAGGGACTCCGACTCCGGATTTTTCCTCGAGATTTACTCCTGAAGCCTTTCCTTTGAATGGGTGCTAGCCGCGAGGCAGCGGAGGCTTGAAGTCGGAGTATTCCTTCTCCTAGACAGGCTGCCTTCCCGGGCTGACGAGTCCCATCTACCCGATGCAGTGATAATATCACCCCCTCACGTGGTTTGGCACGCCTGCTGAGGCGAGGTCCCGGGGTGTGGCGCTTGGAGCCAGCACGTGAGAGATTTAGAGGATGGATGAGGACCAGTGATGCCCGTCCACTTCCTACCGGTAGAGTGCAGCAGCCAGACACCAAAGGTACTACCTCTATCCAGAGCCCCCTACACCCCAAGTCCTCTACGTGTGTATACGCACGCAGAACATGAGGTACGCTTGTGAAATGTCATCTGAGTTTAGGTACGACTGACACTCGGATAATCCTCCTCGTCCTCTGCGTTTCCTAGAGAGTGGACTGTCAGCTGAAGTGGTCAAAACGGCGTGCTGATAACGCTCCCCAAATGTGCCACAGTTGTTTGTTTATTTATTTCTTCTTTGTTTGTTTGTTCGTGTTGTTGTTGTTTTTTGTTTGCCTGTTGTTGTTTTTTTATTTCCTCGTTTATTTGTTTCTTTCTTTATTCTTGTTATTCGTTTTGTTTTTCGTTTATTTATTTATTTGTTTGTTTTTTGTTGCTTGTTTGTTTTTTCTTTGTGTTTGTTTCTTTGTGTCTGTCTTTGTTTCTTTGTTTCTTTCATTGTTCCTTGTGTTTCTGCAAATTGGCTGGTTCTGTAGATAGAGTCATGGACTCAAGTTTAATCTTGGTTTGCAAATAAAACTGGTCAGTTCATCGCTCACCCTAATGCTTGATAGTCACCCTGATGGTGTCAGCTTAATGTTTTACATGTCTCATTCTCCCTTTCCTACCCACCTTCCCCATTTCAAATCTTACCAACGCAAAGGTTTGCGCTGGCTCAGGAAATCTGTCTGATAATTACTGTCAAATTTAGGTGGAGCGTATATGGAACTGTCCGAATGCGATGACTCCATTTTGAACGAACTCGCAGACTCCGTCTTCGCGTACTTACAGCCAAGCATCGAGAAAACAAAAAACTGACAAAAGAGTGAATTAATTCTTTATAGACGACCTTGACTTTTCCTCCCCCAACTATCCCCATACCTCCCCCTCCCTCCCCCCTTCTTTTTAAAAAAAAATTTTTTTTTTCAAAATCATTACGTTTCCTGTTCGCTCTGGCGCTCGGTATCCCGTTTCCAATTAGGCGGAGAAATTTGAAAAACGGTTCACAATTATGACACATTGCGTAATCTCCGGGGCCAGGCCCCTTAACCCAAACAAGTGCGCGGCGCGCGGCACGCTCGCCGCACGCGCATGACGTCATTACAAGGTTAAGCTAATGGGCCAGCCCGAGGAGGCGGCCATGCGTCTCCAGTCCCGGCCACGTGCGTCGTAAATCCTGACACGTGATTGGTGGAATTTATGGGTTTTCGGTGTAGTCTTCCGCGTCGCGGAATTGTGAGATTCGTCTTCGGTGGTCATTAATTCCTCGATTTGGCCACTGGATCGTGTGGTCGGTTTATAAGCCGGGTCGGCGGTGAGATGAGAGACTAAGGTAAGTGGGGGGGGGGGGTGGGTGGAGTCTCTTCATTGTTCCTCTCCCCCCCCCAACACACACACACATACTGTCCTTTCTGTTCGATCGTTTGTGGTCCGGGAGATTTTTTTCCCCTTTAAGCCAAGGACTTGAACCCAATCGCAGTTTTCAGTCACGTTTTTTTTCCTGATCATGACTTTGGTTGTCCATTCTCCATCAGGTATCTATCGTTCTTGTTGTGTGTGTTTGCGTGTGTGTGTGTGTATGCATGTGTGTGCATGTGTGCGTGTGTATATGTATGCCTGTGTGTGAGTGCGTGTGTGTGTGCGTGTGTGTATGTTGTTATATATATAATATATTATGTGTGTGTGTGTGTAGTGTGTGTGTGTGTGTGTGTGTGTGTGTGTGTGTGTGTGTGTGTGTGTGGACAGACAGACAGACAGACAGACAGACAGAGACTCAAACGCCGAAAGTTTAGTGTACATCGGCCTTGGATTGCTATGCAAACACAAAGGGGTGGGGGAATCTTGAGGGAATGGGGGAACTTTTGATTTCATGCGTATTTTCAACAATTCATAATAACAGAAAATTATGTATACATGTATGTCCAAACCACCAATGCTCTTCCACAGTATTACATGATAATAGTAATAAAGATATTGATAATAGTAATGACACCAATAATACTACTAATAGTAACGCATGTACACACATACAAGAGGCTACATCAAATGTGGCTCCAATTTCGATTGATTTGATTTGGATCAATAATGATTTGTCACTGAGTCATTCACCCATACAACTCACTAACCAACAAAGAGAGAGAGACACAGAGACAGAGACAGAGAGAAAAGAGAGAGAGAGAGAAAGAGAGAGAGAGAGAGACAGACAGACAGACAGACAGACAGGCAGAAGGACAGACAGACAGAGGCGAAGTAGCTTGTGTATAGAAAAGACAACAAAACGACGTAAATACTTCCCAAATTTTACCCGCCTGCCTCATGGAGGGAGGAGGGCTCTCTCTCTCTCTCTCTCTCTCTCTCTCTCTCTCTCTCTTCATCTCCTCTACTCTCTTTGATGTGTGTGTGTGTGTACACTACACACACACACACACACCACACTATACATTTATATACATATACATATATATGTATATACATGTGTGAGTGAGTGTGTGTGTGTGTGTGTGTGTGTGTGTGTGTGTGTGTGTGTGTGTGTGTGTGTGTGTGTGTGTGAATGAGAGAGAGAGAGTGACAGATAGAGATAGAGACAGAAACAGACAGGTTGACAGTGAGAGAGAAAACGTAGATATATTATCATCCATTATGAAGGAACCTATGACAGAGCTAATAATAATGATAACGATAATGACGATGATACTTTCTTTTCCAAAGGTAGAAGTCATTAGCTAACAGGGCTTTCTTTTAAACTTACTGATGCTCACAAGCTGGGTGTTTTTATTTTTCCATAAACCAGTCCACTGACATGACTACAGGATCATTAACGAGTATATTTGATCTATTCTCATATTAAGACAAAAAGAGAAACAAACATATTTCAGGCTCACTTTCAGATCTCTCTACATTGGATAGCAGAAACATTACCAGGCGCAGACTGCAACAGTGATCACAATCCTGTAAGGAGAAAGCTGAAACTAAAGAGAAGAAAACAAACTAAACGTAACATCAAACTAAATCTTGGACTGTTATACACAGTTGAATCGACTCGTGCAAACTTTAACGTACATGTTCAAAACAACAGTGCTATCGAGGACGTTGGTGACAGTGAGCAGCAATGGATAAAGTTGAGAATCTCGATCAATGAAGCTTGTGAAGAAATCCCTTGCATTGATCAAAAAAGCAAAGAAGAAAAGGACGACAAAATAAATGTTAGTCTTGATGGAAGAACGGAGAAGGGGAAAAGGAAAAGAGAAAGAATACAAAAAGATACGTAAAGGAAATCAGAAATAGGTGCAATGAAGCTAAGGAAGCTTGGCTGGAAACAAAGTGCAAAGAAATAGAAGACAGACCAGACCAGATCCTAAGTCTATGTACTGAAACATTGAAGAAATTGCCCACACGAAAAAGACGTTCATGATCACATCAACTGATTGCTTAAAATGTAAATATGGTACGATTATTGTGGAAAAAGACAAAATATTCGATAGATGGGGGAGTGTACATTAAAGACCTTTTTGACGATGACGGAAGGAAGGACACATCATAATGAAATAACGTTGAAAGGCCACTGATAATGAAAGATGCAGTTACAGCACCGCTGAAAAAAGACGAAACTAGGAAAAGCTCTAGGACCAGACAATATTACTACAGAAAGATTGAGGCTCTAGATGAATTTGGTACTGAGAAAAATAAGTCCTAAATGAAATTTATGGCACCAGACAAATTCCTAAAGATATGTCGAAATCAATTTTCATTGCACTTCCAAAGAAAGCAGTGACTATAGAATGCAAACTCCATCGTACAATCATCAACTTGATGAGTTCCATAATAATAATGATGAGGACAAGGAACAGAATCAAAAGAAAAATAGCAGAAGAACCATGTGGATTTGTCCGAGGTAAAGGAACTATTCATGCCATATACACCATAAGAACTCTCAAAGAAAGATCAGTTGAGTTGAAAAAGGATTTATATTTATGTTTTGTTGATTATACTGAGGCTTTTGATTGGGTAAGACACGAAGAATTGATTAACCAACTAGACAGGCTCAATGTTGACGGAAAAGATTTAAGAATAATACGGGATATGTATTGGGAACAAATAGTCCCAATGAGAGTGAAAAATGTTACAAGCACTTTCGTAAATATCAAAAGAGGGGTTAGGCAGGAATGTGTTCTGTCACCATATTTGTTTTCACTTTACAGCGAAACATTCATAAGAAACTTAGAAGAATGCCTTGTGACAAAAGTTGGAGAACAAATGATGAACAATCTTCGCTAATCACTTGATACCGTTCTAATCGCAGAAAATGAAAAAGACCTACAAAATTTTGTGAATATAGTAGAAATAGAAAGCAGAAAGAAAGGACTGGAGCTAAATAGCAAAAAGACTGAAGTAATGGTAATCAGTAAAAACAACAACAAAACAAACAAACAAAAACAAACAAAACAAACAAAAAACACGGACAAACAAGAAATCCTTTCATGCAAAATAACAGCAAATGGCACAACATTCAGACAAGTTGATAAGTTTAAATATCTGGGAACAGTAATCTCACCAGACAGTAGATGCACATTAGAAGTATCTAGCATAATCGGCCAAGTCAAAACAGTATTCAAGCAAATGAAACCGATTCTTACCAACAAATGCCAATCGATTAACATCAGGAAGAAAGTTCTTCAGCGTTATATAGACCCAAAACTTGTTGTACGGATGTGAGGCGTGGACAGTCAACACGCAAAGTCAGAACAAAATTGAGGCAGCTGAAATGTCGTTTGTAAGAAGAATGTTAAGAGTTCCATCGATAGCAAAGAAAACAGTCGAGACAGTCTTGAAGGAGGCAGACGCAAAAAGAACATTAATGAAAAGGGTTAGGAAAAGACAAGAAACATTCAAAGGACATTTTATGAGGCAAGAGAAATTACAGCACCTAGTCATAACAGGAAAGCTGGAGGGAGAAAAAGCACCAGGTAGACCCAGGGAGAAAAGATTGGACGGACTTGCAAAGTGGTTGAAGACAGAGAGGATGGGGATGTACTTTGCAGTAACAAAGGACAGAGTCACAGAGAGGGCCATGATCGCCAATGGCATGTGGCAGGACACGTGATGATGATGATGATGATGATGATGATGATGATGATGATGATGATGATGATAGATTAACATAATCAACACATGCATACGAACACAAGCATAGTCATGTAAACTTCTTACATACAACATATACGTAGGACGTGCGTGTTTGATATTCTGCATGCGTATAATATACGAAACGGGCTTAGACACTGGCACTGGAAATTATAAGACAACACTTATCTTCTTTAACTATATGACAAGATCATCTTACGACAGTCCCTAATCGTTATCACGCTGGGACGTTAATACCACTGAAGAAGAAGAAGACACTGGCTGCTCTACACACATGTTGACCTGGGAGATGGGAAAAATCTCCATCCTTTACCCATCACGCGGAGGTTTCTTAGTGTGGATCGAACTGAAGACTTTACGACTAGAAGCCCGACGTTTATCCACTTAACCACTGTGTCCGTCAAATATACACTGTTTCAACGTAAACATTATAAAGAGCAAAAGGAACTGAAATATTTCAAACATCATATAAGCTCCTGAATTTAAACTTCTTTACACAAATGAATAGCAAGTTGTTTGAAATAGATCAGAAAGAGAGAGAGAGAGAGAGAGAGAGAGAGAGACAGACAGACAGACAGACAGAGACAGAGACAGGCACAGAGAGAGAGACACAGAGAGAGACAGAGAGAGACAGACACACACACATAGACACACAAACACAGAGAGAGAGACAGAGAGACATAGACACACAAACAGAGAGAGAGAGAGACAGGGACAGAGAGAAAGACAGACAGAGACAGACAGACAGACAGACAGAGAGAGAGACAAAGACAGAGACAGAGACAGAAAGAGAGACAGAGACAGAGAGACAAAGAGAGAGAGAGAGACAGAGACAGAGAGAAAGACACACACACGCACAACACACACACACACACACACACACACACACACACACACACACACACAGAAAGAGAGACAGAGACAGAGAGACAAAGAGAGAGACAGAGACAGACAGAGAAACAGAGAGAGAAGTGGGAGAGAAGGTACATTGATACTCACACTGACAATGACACACATACAGTAGTTTATTGTGAAAATCACCGACCTACACACAGACCAAGGACTAGGAGGAAGAAAAGAAAGGGGAGCAAAACATAAGTATCTCTTACAGTGCTTTTTTCATACATCATAAGTTTAGTTACAAACAAGACAAACATATGGTTCCTCAGCCTGTTAGATCAGTTCTAGAATAGGGAAAGGAGGGGAGAGGGTAAGAAGGGGAGAGCAATAACGATGATTGAATATGAATCATGTTTTTCTTCTGCCTTTTGCACTCTGACTGCCTTGTCCAAGCTGGAACTGACAGCTGTTACTCGGCAGAACATTACATCTCGTTTTCAATGACCGAAAAATGGCCAGACGAATGAACATTGGATGTTACGTGGGATGGAAATAAAGAAAGCAACAACAACAGCGACATTCTACATTATTCCCCCAAATCCCTTCGGTTCCCTACCCTTTCTCCTTCCACCCCAGCAGACACAGACAAACAGAACACACACACACACACACACATAGACACACACAAATACATACATACACAGACACAGACAGACAAACACAGTCACACAGACAAACAAACACACACACAAACACTCACATACGCACGCACGTACACATACACACACACAAACACACACACGCGCACGCACGCACGCAAGCACACGCACACACACACACACACACACACACACACATAAACGCACACACATACACACACACACTCAATTCAATTCAATTTTTATGGAGACAGGAAGCTGTGCCTGTTAGGCGTCTGAATCAAAACTCACACACACACACACACACACACACACACACACACACACACACACACACACACACATGTACACGCACGCCCTCACGCACGCACACACACACACGCACGCACGCACATACACACACGCACACACACACACACACACACACACAAACACACACACAGACGCGCGCGCGAACACACATACACACACACACTGACACACACGCAGGGACACATACACACATACACTCACAAATACACACAACACACACACACACACACACGGAACCACACATACACACACACACACGCAGGGACACACACACACACACACACACACGGAAACACACATACACACACACACGCAGGGACACACACACACACACACACACACACACACACACGGAAACACACATACACACACACACATCACACACAAACACACACACACACACATCAAAAACAAACACACAAACACACACACACACACAACACACACACACACACACACAACACAACACACACACACACACACACACACACACACACACACACACAACCAACCCTGCAAACGAT
>JAPXFY010000023.1:57517963-57530463 GCA_030674185.1 Monoplex corrugatus
CCTAACATTGCTTCCGCTTATCTCACCTCCCTATAGAGCCAAAAATGTATTGAATACATGTACCCAATTACCAATCCTAAGAAAAAAAGTACGTAAGACTTTATCGAACACATACAGGTGAATGGAACATTAAGACAGAAAATGATAGGTAGAAATGACAGAAAGCAAAGGAACAAAGCAGAAACAAAGAGAGTGACAGAAAAAAAAAAGGAAATTTCTAACACAGAATTTCCAGAAGGTGGGGATACTATTTGTACTGAAAAAGCCTCCGGTATATCAAGACCCTGCCAGCGTATACAACTTTCCACAGGCTCAAGGAGTCCGCCAGATAATTGCTGGCAGATTTGGGTGGAGCACATACGGAATTGTCTGAGTGCGATGAAGTCTCTTGAACAAACTCCAAACTCCAAACGCTTCTTCTTCTTATCTCTGAACTCCATGAAAAATAATTGGAGCGCCACTTTAAAGAATTTGCTCGCCAGATTCTCCCGGCTCTGTTGGTTGTGTGCCAATGACTGGGTTTTTGAAAATGGTTTTTGTATCCGTTGTGCAATATTGTAAGTCCATTTTTGTCCCTGTCTTCCCTTCCGTCTCCCTCACTGGAAGACTGATTTACCGTGGCCACTGGATCTTGTTACATGGTAGTTTTCTTTTTTTATATATATTTTTTTTAAGGATCATCGCACCTAGGGAGGTTACCTTTCGCGCTCACCTTTTTTTCCGTCCTATTTTCTGCGGCACCTTAATGGCCACAGAAGCTGACACAATTTTTACAATGCGATGATGATGATGTCGATGAGGATGATAATTATGATGCTATGGAGATCCATCTAGGATTGAGATGTGTGACAGGGCTGTACTCTACGCTTACTATCATAATATATCCTGGCGTCAACCAGGCCCGAGAGATACAGACACCTGCGGTCCTGGTCAGAAGATTTGAGCAACACCCTCAATGACGCATCCGTGAAGTGGATGAGACTCGACTGTGTGGTCCCAGTCTTCCCAACGAGCCCATAGCACGCCCAACTCTGGGTAGGAGCCGGTTAGAGCCGAAAAATCCCACAATGATTTTTGAAGGTCCTGATGGGGATTCGAACCCACAACCTTCCAGTCAGTGGTCCGTTGCGTTAACCATTACACCACAGCAACTGGTAGTTTTCTTCTCTTAGTTGAAGTCAGCAGATTACATATGTAGGCCTACATGATCCACTGTTTGATAAAGACGATTGAGAAAAGACAAGCAACATTTATACGACATATTATGAGGCAAGGGGAATTAGAGCACTTGGTCACAACAGGAAAGCTGGAGGGAAAGAGGACACCACGTAGACCCAGGGAGAAAATATTGGACGGCCTTGCAGGGTGACTGAGGACAGAGAGGGTGGAAGACGTACTCGCAACGACAAGGGATAGATGCATATCTATCGACCTCTCCACATTTTCATCTGATGCCTTCCGTCTCCTTTCTGAAAAGTCACATAACCTTGCCGATGAATTCTATACTACTCTCCACCATCTTCTGGACACTCATGCTCCAGCCACAACCCGTCTTTTACCTGACCGCCCCCCTACCCCCTGGCTCACTCATGAGATTGCCTGTGCAAAACGTGCCCGCCGCAGAGCAGAGCGCCGCTGGCGCAAATCCAAACTCACTGTACACAGGCAACTTTTCCAAGCCTCTAAAACAAAAGTATCCACCCTCATTGCATCTGCAAAAACAAGCTATTTCCAAACCAAAATCCTGAATGCCTCTTCTTCAAAAGAACTCTTTACAACCATGAATCATCTCCTTGGCACACAAAAAGACTTACCTCTCCCAACAAAACATACAAATGAAGAACTCCCATCTGTATTCTCTAAGTATTTCACCACCAAAATACAAACTCTTCGTGACAGGCTTGACAGGACACCCTGTCAACCATGCCCACCTGACCCTTCCTTCTCTGGCACACCTCTCACTACTTTTACCCCAGTTTCACAAGAAGAAATTTTCAACACAATCAGATCCATGTCGTTCAAAACCTGCGAACTGGATCCTCTTCCAGGTTCTCTCTACTCCGATTGTCTCCCTACTCTCCTCCCATTCATCACTGACATCATCAACACTTCTTTTCAAACTGGAACTGTCCCAGATTCTTTCAAGTCTGCTATTGTTCACCCTCTCCTCAAGAAATACAATTTAGACCCAAATGAACTGAAAAATTACAGGCCTATCTCTAATCTCTCTTTCTTGTCAAAACTCCTTGAAAAAGTCGTCCTCAACCAGCTGAACTCTCACCTGTCTGCCAACAATCTCCTCAATCCTTTCCAGTCAGCCTACCGCCAGTGCCATAGCACTGAAACTGCCCTACTACACATTCTCAACAATCTCCTCCTTGCAACTGATACTGGCAAAGTCTCTCTCCTCACACTCCTTGATCTGTCTGCAGCTTTCGATACCATTGACCATGGTATTCTCCTTTCTAGACTCCATCATACTTTTGGCATCTCTGACATTGCTCTCTCCTTTTTCACTTCGTATTTATCAAACAGAAAACAAACTGTTCTCATCAATGGCACTTACTCTCAACCTGCATACCTGACCTGTGGTGTTCCACAAGGATCTGTCCTTGGCCCTGTTCTTTTCACTCTTTATACCTCCCCCCTGTCCACCATCATCAATTCCCACTCTATAAAACACCACTTCTATGCTGATGACACCCAACTTCAAGATAGTGACTCACCTGATAATATACAGCGCCTGTTGACTCGCACCACTGAGTGTTACTCGGACATTAAGAACTGGATGACACACAATAGACTTCAGCTTAATGACGACAAGACAGAAGCTATCCTCATTGGCACCCGTCAGAAACTTTCTCAGCTGCCTCCTCTTTCTCTCCCATTATGTAACACATCAGTCCCAATTTCTGATTCAGCTAAAAACCTTGGTGTCTGCATTGACTCTACCCTGTCCATGAACAACTTTGTTTCTCAAACTGCCAGATCTTGCTACTATCATCTCCATCGTATAAGCCTGATCAGGAAGTATCTCTCTGTCGAAACAACTGCAAAACTCGTTCTCTCCTTCATAATGTCTCGCATTGACTATTGCAATTCACTCCTGTCTGGTCTTCCTGCCTCCACCATTCACATCCTACAGTGCATTCAAAACAATGCTGTACGCCTTGTACTCAAAAAGAAAAAAGCTGACCACATATCTCCTCTCCTGGCACAACTTCACTGGCTCCATGTATCAAAGCGCATACAGTACAAACTAGACACCATGTGCTACAAAAGCCTCAATAACGCAGCCCCCGATTACCTGTCAAGCCTACTTGAGATCTATGTTCCCTCACGTACCCTCCGCTCTGCCTCCGATCCTCTGACTTTTCGCTTTCCACGCACTAAGCTCAATACCTATGGTCCACGAGCCTTCTCTGTTTCTGGTCCACTCTCCTGGAACAAACTTCCTCTCTCAGTCCGTCAGCAACCTACTTTTGCCTCCTTCAAGTCCGCTCTCAAAACTCACCTTTTCTCCTCTGCATAAAATCCTAACCTCACTCAACCCCCCTCTGCAGCCTGTCTCCGCTCGGAGGGGAATCACTTTGTTTTAATATATAATTGTATATGATGTGCTCTCTGTGGTTTTCCATTGGTTTTATTCTTGCTTTTATTGCTTTTATTCTTTTCTCCCCATTTGTGGCCATGCATGTGTGTGTGTGTGTGTGTGTGTGTGTGTGTGTGTGTGTGTGTGTGTGTGTGTGTGTGTGTGTGTGTGTGTGTGTGTGTGTGTGCGTGCGTGCGTGTGTGCGTGTGTGTCTTTTCGGCGCTTGGATTTGATTTTGTCGAGATTTGCGCTATATAAATATTGTAATTATTATGTATGCATGTGCGTACGTATGTATGTATGTATGTATGTATGTATGTATACGCTTAGATTTATGTATGTATGTATGTATGCATGTATACGCTCAGCTTAGATTAATGTATGTAAGTATGTAAGCATGTATGTATACATGTATACGCTCATATGTATGTAGGTATGTATGCATGTATACGCTCAGCGCTTAGATTTGATTTTGTCAAGATTTTGCGCTATATAAATAAAATATATTATTATTATTATTATTATATAGAGGTGAATATCCCACAAGGAAAACCATCCCATGGAAGTAGAAGAAGGGGGACTGTTTTGTGTCTTTTTTTTTATTTTTTTTTTTACTGTAAACTTCTTTTTCGTTTTTTTGCTTTACAATAAACAGATATCAACATACAAGATCTGATGTCTTCAGGTTAAGCCCAGCCTCTAATCCCCATCAACACACTGCAAAAGAGGTACAAAAATGGCCTGTTCACTGCCCATTACAATGCTCCAATCATTCTGGCAGCGTCGGTTTGGTGTTTGATAATTACGCTCGTATGTCTAATTTTCTTTCTCTCTCCTCTCTCCCCATTTCAAGACCTTGCCAGTATGAGCCTGTGCTGAATGGCTGAAAGATTCTGCCACATATTCACTAGCAGATTTGGGTGGAGCGCATATGGCAGTATCTGAGCGTGGTGAATCGAATCCCTCTGGAACAAACTTGAGCTCCAGACAGATTAAAAAAAAAAAACGATGTGACAAAAAGCTTCTATTGACTAGCTGGCTCGGCGTAAAGGCACAGCCGTTAACTAACCTCACCCGTAATGCCCGGTCCATCTATCACGAACATAACGAGTACCCGCCCGCTGCCGACTCCGCCTTTGATCTCCGGCTTAAGACAAGTTTGCCGGGGAACGTGGGATCCTCTTGCGGCCTGTTAATTGAGACATAACGATTAATTAATCCCGATGATTTCTACGCCAACGATCAAGTGGCATTTTGCCTTTCTTTTGCGACAGCCGTATTCAGACACGCTTGTGTTCAATCATCGTCTCGCTCAGCTGTGGGAAGAGCTGAAATGGAATCGCACCAAAACGCGAAGGATCGTCTCGAATATCCAAAACAAAACGAGCTTCTTCTGAAAGTGTCAACGAAGTGAGCATCTCTTTCCAAGGCTTCAGAAGTCACGGGAGTTAACTCCAAACCGCTCCATGTGCGCGACACGATTAATTACCCTTGACACTCCAAGACTGCCTCGCCATCTGACGGCCAGGACATAGAGAGAGAGAGAGACAGAGAGAGAAACAGAGACAGACAGAGAGAGAGAGAGAGAGAGAGAGGAGGAGGAGGAGGAGGAGGAATAGGAAGAGAAGAAATAAAGGGTGACAACTCTGGGCAAACGTCAAAATAACGGACGTTTCTATTAGTAAAGGGTGTGGTTGAAACTGATCCGAGAGAGACCTGGTTGTTGATGGGACTGTCCCGTTCACACTGGTTGTACCACAATACGATGAAGTTTTAGAAGGGAGTGGGGTTGTAATGTTGCTGGGGTTTTTTTTAAATTAAGGGCTACCGTCCTTGTTATTGTTATTTTTTTAAAAGCCCAGCCGACTGCGTAGAGCTATATCAGAGCTATGACAGTTTCAAAACATACATTTCAATAGGCAAAAACAGGGAAAGAAAATTAAGTAGACATATCAATGCATTTGCGCACATGATCTAAGGTGATGCCCCAGGCGATGACCACTCCGTCCAATTTATCACACAGGGGATTTAAAACAAACATACGTGATTACAAAACTAAACATAACTAAGGACACTAAAACATATATAAAAACAGGCCGGAAATAGGGCCTACCTAAAATTGCTTATGCATGTTTCATTTCCCCAGAACGAGAAATGCACTTGATACATGTACCCGATTATCAAATTCTCGATCCTAAGGGTGATTGAGATCGAAGAAAAATGATGTGTGTGTGTGTGTGTGTGTGTGTGTGTGTGTTGTGTGTGTGTGTGTGTGTGTGTGTGTGTGTGTGTGTGTGCGCGCATGCGTGCGCATGTGTGAACAGAATGCGCAAAACAAAAAAAAAGAAAAGACAAAGAAAAACCTGGGCTATTTACAAAGGTATCCTTTGGAAATATAGACCATTAGTTACAAATGTGAATGTTACTGTCACAC
Organism: Monoplex corrugatus; assembly: GCA_030674185.1. Classification (NCBI taxonomy): domain Eukaryota; kingdom Metazoa; phylum Mollusca; class Gastropoda; order Littorinimorpha; family Ranellidae; genus Monoplex; species Monoplex corrugatus. Next base: position 57,523,990 of record JAPXFY010000023.1, read on the forward strand.
GCTTTGCGCCCCAGAAAACCAGAAATGTCCGTTTCCAAATTCCACTCACTGGTCCAAAATAAGAGATCTAGTTCTGGATGTAAACAGACAAGCGATTACATTACATTCTGACCTGTGTCCTTGACCTTACCGGTATGCAACAGAGCGAGGCTGTTATGTTTTAATTAACAGGAGATTAACAAACTGAAAAAAGTCAGTCGTTTATTCCTGGCATAGATTATGAAAGAAAAAAAGACAAGCACCATTTATAGGACCTTTTATGAGGAACTGAGAATTAGAGCACCTGGTCACAACAGGAAAGCTGGAGGGAAAGAGAACACCATGTAGACCCGGGGAGAAAATATTATACGGACTTGCAGGGTGACTGAGGACAGACAGCGTGGGAGATGTACTTGCAGCGACAAAGGACAGATTCACATGCAGGGCCAAGATCGCCAAGGCCATGCGGCAGGGCACATGATGGTGGTGTTGATGATGATGATGATGATGATGATGATGATGATGATGATGGTGATGGTGATGATGATGATGATGATGATGATGGTGATGATGATGATGATGATGATGATGATGGTGATGATGGTGATGATGGTGATGATGATGATGATGATGATGGTGATGATGATGATGATGATGATGATGATGGTGGTGATGATGATGATGATGATGATGATGGTGATGGTGATGATGATGATGATGATGATGATGATGGTGGTGGTGATGGTGATGATGATGATGATGATGATGATGATGATGATGATGATGATGATGAATGATAGATTATAAAAGTCAAACATCGGTCTGTCTTTGGGAACCTCTGCAATGTTTCAGAGGTGCCGTTCCCCTTTTCAATTCAAGACCTTAGTAGCGCATAGGGTCCTGAGCAAACTCAGACAGCATGCCAGAAAACTGCTAGCAGCTGTGGGTGGAAATGCATATCCAAAAATCCGATGAATACCTCCTGAACAAACTTCAGACTCTGCAAGACCCCCCAAGGGGATGCCGGGGGGCTCTTTCAGTACAAATAGGATCCCCACCTTCTGGAAATTCTGTGCGAGAAATGTCCTCTTTTCTGTCACTCCTTTTGTTTCTTTCTTCCTCCTTTGCTTTCTGTCATTTCTTTCTATCATTTTCTGCCTTGCTGTTCCACTCATCTGTATGTGTTCGATACAGTCTTCCGTGCGTTCTCGTAGGATTGATAAATGGGTACATACATTAAATGCATTTTTGGCGCTAGGGAATTGAGATATGAGTAATTTAGTCCTGTTTTTACGTATGTTTTAGTGTCCTTAGTTATGTTTAATTTAGATTTGTAATCAAATGTGTTTTTAAAATCCCCTGTGTGATAAATTGGACTGAGTGGTCAACGCCATGGCAATCTCCTTAAAACATATGCTCGAATTCATTGATATGTGTATTTAATTTTCTTTTCCTTTCTTTCTTCTTTCCCTGTTGAATTATTGCACCACACACACACACACACACACACACACACACACACACACACACACACACACACACACACACACACACACACACACACACACACACACACACACACACACACACACACACACATCATGACACTAGAAAACAAGAAAACACGATCAATCACATAAGCACAAACAAACAAACAAACAAACAATCAAAATGCACGCAAAAGAAGAGAGCAGACAAACAAACAAGCAAACAAACAAACAAACAAACAAACAAAGACCATGACAACTTTTTTACACCACTTTACTCTTCACCGTTCCTGTAATTGTCTTTTCCATTTCTTTAGTTTCCTGGACACAACGTCTGTATATGGCGTAGTTGTGATTTCTTCTCCGTTTTCTTTTGACGCGTCAGCCGACTCTAATGTTGACATTGACTGTTCATTGTTGGTTGTGTTCTTCTTTGATGGAGATCAAAGACTACGTTGTTGCCCTTTTCTACCCATAATTGGTTGTCAACTGTTGTTTTTGTGTCTCCCTCACGCCCACACACACACACACTCCACCTCTGTCTGTCTGTCTGTCTGTCTCTGTTTTTCTCTGTTTCTCTGTGTCTGTCTCTGTTTCTGCTTTCCTCCCTCCCACCTCTGTCTTTCCCCCCTCCCCAGTCTCTGTCTGTCTGTCTGTCTCTCTGTCTTTCTGTCTATCTCTGTCTCTCTGTCTCTCTGTCTTTCTGTCTCTCTCTGTCTCTCTCTGTCTCTCTCTCTCTCTGTCGCTTTGTCTCTGTCTCTGTCTCTGTCTCTGTCTGTCTGTCTGTCTCTGTCTGTCTCTCTGTCTTTCTGTCTATCTCTGTCTCTCTGTCTCTCTGTCTTTCTGTCTCTCTCTGTCTCTCTCTGTCTCTCTCTCTCTCTCTCTGTCGCTTTGTCTCTGTCTCTGTCTCTGTCTGTCTGTCTGTCTCTGTCTCTGTCTCTGTCTGTCTGTCTGTCTCTCTCTCTCTCTCCCTTTTCCCTCCTTGGCATACAACAGTCAATCTTCTATTACAAATCATTCTCATAACTTGTTTCAGGTTGTATGTTACATAATGTTTATATTGTGTGCTTAAAGTAGCAAGGACCAGCTGTAAGACAGGTCCAACGGGACCTAATACTACTATCTAGGCAATAAAGTGTTCTGAACTTCTGACTTTGTTTTTCTGTCTGTCTCTTTCGCCTTCTCTTTCTCCACTTTCTTATACTAATTGTCTGTCTCCCACACTATTTCTGTCTCCCCCTCTCTCTCTTCTCTCCTCTCTCTCTCTCTCTCTCTCTCTCTCTTCTCTCTCTCTCTCTCAAGCATATCAGCCATTGAGAAATAAGCATGACTTTGATATACTGTCTATTCAAGAAAATGGAACGCATCAAGAAGAACCAACAGAATTTGAAGACTTCATAGCAATTTAGAAACAGGATGGTAGAGGACTAGCTATAGTCATCAAAAAGAACCTAAAAGACTGAGTGTCCATATTAGACATAGAACGATGGTGCACTAATTCATGTAAACTGCTAAACATACGCCTTCAAACTCCAAACGAAAAACAGAAAAACTTTGTACTAATCAATGCTTAAATTTCATGCTGGATCCTGTACATCAAAAACAACATGGAACTTCCTTAAGAAATTGAAGATGAACTAGGAGACATTACTGTGGTATGTGGCGATCTCAGTGCAAGATCTGCAGTGTGGGATCAGAATAATACCAACGCCCAGGGACTCTGGAAGAGACGCTGTGCGATATCCAGCTCAGCCCACTCACAACAACGTCACCAACCCATATTGATGCGAAGACGAGAATACATAGATACCATTGCTATAGCACTTATTTCTCCTAAACTAACATCACCAAAGAGTGCAGAAACATTGAACACACAAGGCAGCGACCATGTACTTAGTGGTATTCAGCATAATAAAACATATATCATCAAGAGACTCCATGACTCAACAAAGATACCCATTTCAATATGACAGTATAGAACCCGATATTGTTTCAGAACTGGAACGATTAAATCAAAACAGAAAACAGGAAGCGACCAAATATCTAGAAAGCGACCATATTGATGGAACCATGATACAGAAATTGCCTGGAAAGAAAAACGGGCCGCTCTAAAAGCTATGTAACAATATAGAAGAAGACATTGTTCAGACCATGATAGTACTAGAAAAACGGCCGCTCTAAAAGCTATGTAACTATATAGAAGACATTGTTCAGACCATGATAGTGCTAGAAAAACGGGCCGCTCTAAAAGCTATGTAACTATACAGAAGACATTGTTCAGACCATGATAATACTAGAAAAACGGGCCGCTCTAAAAGCTATGTACTATATAGAAGAAGACATTGTTCAGACCATGATAGTGCTAGAAAAACGGGCGAGTTTAAAAGAAATACGGATGCGAATACAGAGCGTTTCAAAACCATAGCTCAGGAAGCAAAAGACGATAAATGGAAACAACTCTGCGAAAGACTCAATGCCGATACAACACGAATAATTCTGGCAGTTCTTTCAACAAAAGGAAGGGAAAACCACAAACATCACGACACCCGATAGCACGAGCACAGATGGAACAATATAAAGAACAAAAGAAGAGAAAGGACAAGCCCTAGTAACATCGTTTCATACCACCGAGTGACCAGAAAAAACTTTGAAGAAAAAAGAAAATTCATCGCGGACTTCCAGCAAACAACTGACACAAAAACTGAACAAGATGATGAAATAACTGAACAAGAAATGCATGAATCACTTGTACAGTGCAGAAAAGACACAACCCCTAGTCCAGACAACATTCGCTACTTTGACATTAAAACGTTGTCTGAGCACGAAAAAAATTATTTACTGTATATACTCTTTCAAGACAGTTTGAGAAAGATCAGCTCCTAAGGACTTGGACACACAGCTTTCTAATAGCCTTACCCAAACTGGGTAAAGATCATCCACACTAAATGGATATGGCACCCTGACTACACAAAACGTTAAATCAGTGCATTCGCGCACATAATCTGAGGAGATGCCCCTGGCAATGACCACTCCGTCCGATTTATCACACAGGAATTTAACGAAACATATCTGAATACAAATTTAAACATAGATAAGAACATTAACACGTATATAAAAACCGGTCTAAATCACCTAAAACTGCTTCCGCACATCACATTTCTCAAGAGCTAAAAACGCACTTAATACACGTACCCAATTATCAATCCTAGGAGAAAGTTCGTAAGACTTCATCGAACACATACAGGTGATTGAAAATAATAGGAAGAAATAACAGAAAGCAAAGAAAACGAGGCAGAAACAAAGAGAATGACAGAAAAGAGGAAATTTCTGGCACAGAATTTCCAGAAGGTGGGGTACTATTTATACTGAAAGAGCCCTCAGCGTCCCCACGGGGTTAATATGTCTCTCTCAGAGCCTTGGAATGGAGCATCATATGCATTGAAATTGTCAATGCATGCTGCCACATAGATACAAACTGAATGGAATGTGGTGGTGTGTGTGTGTGTGTGTGTGTGGTGTGTGTGTGTGTGTGTGTGTGTGTGGCGAGAGAGAGAGAGAGAGAGAGAGAGAGAAAGAGACAGACAGACAAACAGACAGACAGAGAGTCGTTGAGTGTTTTGTTTTTGTTTTTGTTTGTTTGTTTTTATCGAGTACGTAGGCGAACTGGGAATAGACATATCAGGGTCACCAAATTAGGAATAGGCGAACAGGAAATAGGCGAATCGGGGTGACATCCTTGGAGTCGTAACGTTGGTGAGTATCGGAGGGTAGATGGGTGAGTGGGTGGTGAGGAAGGGACTGGAGGGCCTCAGGTGTCACATCTCACACCTGTAGACGTCAGGAGGAGCAGCGTGGAAGCGTCAGGTGTCAAGCTTAGCGTACCGACAGGGCGTGAGGGAAGCGGAGAGGACGGGAGTGTTGCGAGAAACAAACAGGTCTAATTAGTGTCAAAAGCAACAAGCCCCTCCTTCCTTGCCTCCCTTACATTCCTATCTCTCCTTGCCCTTGCCCCCCACTGCACTGCACCGTCATCTAGCAAAGCACAACACAAGTGTTTTCCAGTTGTCTTAGTCAACGACGACCTGTTCGTTGGTTTAAATTGACTTAACCCTTTGACTCCCACGCATTTCTTTTTTCCTATCAATGAGGAATCGCTAGAAATCTGGGTTGTTTTTTTTCAGGGTTGGGTTCTTTGTTGCAATAAGATCTTTAACCCTTTGACTCCCGCATCTTGTCCACCAACCGCAAAAACTAAACCCTTCGACTCCTCATCCTATCCACCAGCTTTCTATGGGAAGCTGGTGAATAGGGTGAGGGAGTCATAGGGTTAAGTTTCTGCTTTGCTAGCATGGTTGGCAGTGCAAGATGCTGGTGGATAGGGTGAGGGAGTCAGAGGGTTAAGTTTTTGCTGTGGTAGCATGATTGACATGCAGGATGCTGGTGGACAGGGTGCGGGAGTCAAAGGGTTAAGTTTTTTGCTGTGGTAGCATGGTTGACAATGCAGGATGCTGGTGGACAGGGTGCGGTAGTCAAAGGGTTAACTTAAGGCTCGAGCCAGGATCATTTTGGATCCCTCTCCATTATGTGATGATACCAGTGGCGTCAGTGTACTGTATGATTATGTGGAATTCATTCTGAGCGCGAAGACCCTGAAACTGAATTTGAAACTCTGGTTGGGAGATGGGGTTTGGGAGTGGAGAAACTTTGCACCCAGGTGAATAGTTTGATCAAGACTGGTTAACACTAATATGGTCATGTCATTATTCCCTCTTTTACTTTCTCGTCTGTGCTAGAGCGTGCGCGCGCACACACACACACACACACACACACACTTTCTCTCACATATACACATATACACAAAATACGCATACATAACGCACACATCATACACAACATAATCCGCTTGAACAAACATAATAAACACAATATACAACGCACACACACACACACAACCACACACACACACCACACACACACACACACACACATACACACACACACACACACA
>JAPXFY010000023.1:57535463-57545463 GCA_030674185.1 Monoplex corrugatus
TCATCAAGTGCCCTGCCGCATGGCGTTGGCGATCATGGCCTTCCATATGCATCTATCCCTTGTCTCTGCAAGCACATCTTCCACCCTCTCTGTCCTCAGCCACTCTGCAAGTCCGTCCAATATTTTCTCCCTGGGTCTACCTGGTGTTCTCTTTCCCTCCAGCTTTTTTGTTGTGACCAGGTGCTCTAATAATTTCTCTTTCCTCATAAAATAGCATGTAAATGTTGCTTGTCTTTTCCTAATCTTCCTTATCAATGATCTTGTGTCAGCCTCCATCAAGACTGTCTCGTTTGTTTTCTTTGCTGTCCATGGAACTCTCCACATTCTTCTTAGAAACCACATCTCGGCTGCCTCAATCTTGCTCTGGCTTTGCTTGTTGACTATCCACGCCTCACAACCGTATAACAGTATCGGTTCTATATAACATTCAAGAACTCCTTCCTGATGTTAATTGATAGGCATTTGTTGGTAAGAATGCTTTTTGTCTTCTTGATTGCTGTTTTGAGTTGGCCGATTTTGCTGGCTATTTCTGATGTGCATCTGCCGTCTCGCATTGACTATTGCAATTCACTCCTGTCTGGTCTTCCTGCCTCCACCATTCACATCCTACAGCGCATTCAAAACAATGCTGTACGCCTTGTACTCAAAAAGAAAAAAGCTGACCACATATCTCCTCTCCTGGCACAACTTCACTGGCTCCCTGTATCAAAGCGCATACAGTACAAACTAGACACCATGTGCTACAAAAGCCTCAATAACGCAGCCCCCGATTACCTGTCAAGCCTACTTGAGATCTATGTTCCCTCACGTACCCTCCGCTCTGCCTCCGATCCTCTGACTTTTCGCTTTCCACGCACTAAGCTCAATACCTATGGTCCACGAGCCTTCTCTGTTTCTGGTCCACTCTCCTGGAACAAACTTCCTCTCTCAGTCCGTCAGCAACCTACTTTTGCCTCCTTCAAGTCCGCTCTCAAAACTCACCTTTTCTCCTCTGCATAAAATCCTAACCTCACTCAACCCCCCTCTGCAGCCTGTCTCCGCTCGGAGGGGAATCACTTTGTTTTAATATATAATTGTATATGATGTGCTCTCTGTGGTTTTCCATTGGTTTTATTCTTGCTTTTATTGCTTTTATTCTTTCTCCCCATTTGTGGCCATGCGTGTGTGTGTGTGTGTGTGTGTGTGTGTGTGTGTGTGTTCGTTCGTTGCTTGATTTAACGTCTTTTCACTATAAGTGATATTAGACGGGGAAAAATGGCATGGAGGATGAAATAAGGGGGGGGGGGGTGGAGGGGAGAGGGGAACAGAGTAAGGGACGTAAAAAAAATTAAAAGGAAGCGGCAAGGTCTTAAGAAAAAGGATATGGATGAACAGAGAAATGAAACTAGAACAACGCTAACATCAATAATGTAAAAGAAAAATCGTCATAAAAACAAAACAAAACAAAAATAATCATAATTATAATAATAATCTTAAAGTAACGCATTAACAGGACTGTGAACCAATGATTCTGAAATTTTAACTAACAAAACTTGATCCGATACTACTTCTTTAAAATGCGTTTCAAGATAGTTTCCTTGTGTAAACGTCTTTGGTAAAAAGGAACGAAGCTTTCTGCAGTAAAACAAACAGTGATACAATGTGAATTGTTCGCCACAAATACATAAAACGTTGTTACAATATTTTGTTTTCAAAGCGTTCAGTTGAATGCGAAAATATGTCATAACAATTAATCTCAAATGATATAACGAGGAATACTGCAAATTTTTACAGATATTTTGAACTGAAAGTTTGATTCTTTTTTGAGACACAAATTTTTCATTTAAATGTTCATGAAATCGAATCCATGATGCTAATTCTAGCGAGTTGTAAGCTTCTTTTACCGAGGTGTTAACATGTAATTCTATGGAATTTTCAGAATGGAGGGCACCGGATTTAGCTGCTCTGTCAACTACGTTGTTGCCATGAAGACCAACATGAGAAGGCACCCAGCATAAATTGATTTCCGAACCATTTATCTTTAAACAATGTATTAGATGATTTGCCTCAATAATTAAGTCAGGTCTTGTGTCTGTATCAAAAGACTTTTGAATCAACAAAGAGAACTACTTTGAATGACACAGGCCGAAGGCTTATTAAATAATGCAACGCTTGAACAACAGCGACCAATTCTGCTGTATATATAGATACATTTGCCCCAATGAAAAAAGACTTTTTAATGTTAAATTTTGGAATATAAAAGGCTGCTCCAGCGCTCTGGTTTGCTAAGACTGACCCATCGGTAAAAATGTGGAGGTGGGTACTGTACTTTTCATCGATGTGTTCACAAGCTGTGGGTAGCGTAATGTTGACATTATCATCTTTTTTAACTTTTGCATAATCGAGATCAAATGTGGCATTTAGCATTTCCCATGTAGGGATAGGCGTTATCGTTGGTTTCTCAGCAATTTCATCCATTGTTATGTTGGACTGTTTGATCAGGCCAGATATGTAAGTTGCGGCTGTAATTTGTGATGAAATGTTTTTTGCTCGTTTTGGAAAGTCAGTATCAGACCTGATCTTAATTTCTTTGCTCACAAAATTATCCACTTGTGAAGTAGTTCTAATTGCAAACTTTGCTGTAGCTAACTCACGATGGTTGTTTAAAGGTAGAATTCCAGCAACTTTGTACGTTTCCAGAGTAGAAGCATGAGTTGGTACACCTAGTGCAATTTTAAGACTTTTGCAGTCCAAGCTCTGAATCTTTTTTAGTAAATATTTGGGTGCATTGAAGAAAACTTCTTGCGCGTAGGATAATTTAGACCTGACCAGCGCTGTTGACAGATGAATCAGTACATTTGTATCCATTCCCCAGGGTAATTTGCTTATTATCTTTAGAAAATTTAAGGTTTTTCGCGCTTTTGTTAAAATATAATCAAAATGGACATTCCAGCTCAATTTGGACGTGATGTAAACTCCCAGGAATTTTACGACCTGTTTGTAATTTAACACTTCACCAAGCAATTTGAAAATAGGCAAGTTATTTGAGTTACCACCAGGATCAAACAGCATCATGTTAGTTTTTTCTGCTGACAACGACAGCCCATTTTCTAACATATAGTTTCCAAGATTATCAAGATCAATTTGATACAACTTCCTGATGTAATTTCGCGTTCTCTGTGGAGTTGTCTTTTTTAAAGTGATATTGATCCAAGTGCATATATCATCAGCGTACTGTACTAAAACAACACGATTTGAAAGAGCTTTCGGAAGATCCTGTATAAGGATATTAAATAAAATAGGTGCTATCACTGAACCTTGTGGAATCCCCATGTCGAGGCATCGTGAAGAAGAATAACTAGCTCCCACTCTTGCCTGAATTGTTCTATTAGCTAAAAACGATTTAATGTAATTGAACATATTGCCCGATAAACCAACAGATTTTAGCTTGAACAATAAACGTTTATGCCAAACTTGATCGTAAGCTTTTTTCACATCAAAGAAAGTAGCTAAAACACTTTTTCTGCGGGCAAACTGTTGTTTGATCTGAGTTGTAAGTTTAACTAGGTGCTCAACTGCGGATCTTCCTTTTCTAAAACCTGCCTGGTTTACCGGAATAACGTTATTTTTATCACAGTAGTGTAAAAGTCTGTTTAAGACCAATCTTTCCATTAGTTTGCTTGTGTGGGACGTTAAAGCAATAGGTCTGTAACTGTTTTGATCGGTTTTCGATTTTCCTGTTTTTAAGATTGGTTTATAACTATAGACTTTTGCCAGATTTGTGGCACAGTTCCAGTAACCCAGCATTTCTGCAAAATTTTGTGTAGGAAAATAAGGTAGTTTTCAGGGAGATGTTTAATCATTTCAGTCGAAACTGCATCAACACCTACCGAACTCTTTTTGTTGTGTAGAGACAGTACTGTGTTTTTTAGCTCTTCTAAGGTGATTGGAGAATTAAACCAGAGATCATTCTGTGGTACTGGATCAGTGTAGATTGGGTTGTAATCTTCCATTTCTCTGTGATGTTTGCAGTCAGGAGATAAACCTTCAACTTTACTGTTTTTGGCGAACAGATCCACAAAAGTTTCTGCTTTGTCCATGTCTGAAGGAAATGTGTTACATGTTTCAATCATTATCGGACACCTAGGTAAGTTGGTTCCATCCTTCATTTGTTTCATTTTCGTCCAGACTTTATGGAAATCTTTGAAATCTGAAATTTCTTTTGTGCAGAATGATGCCCAATAATCTTTCTTTGCTTCAGCAATGATTTTGTTACATTGGATGTTAGCTTTTTTCATTTCGACATGATCCTCAGGTTTCCGGCTTTTGATGTAGATTTTGAATTTCTCCCTTTTATATTGAACTGCTTTCTCACATGCCTCTGTCCACCAAACATTACCCAATCGATTATTTGATCTAGAAGATTTGAGTTTCGGAATCGATAGGTCTGCAGCGGCTAAAATTGACTCTTGGAATTTAGAAAACATAATGTCTACATTTTCACTTTCATAATGTCTGTAATCTTGATTAGCTAGAGCAGTTCGAAATAAGGACCAGTCAGAACGCTTGTAATTATATTTTGGAATAATTTCAGGAGAGCTGTCTTTCATCCTGATGTTTTTGTCAGTTATGGTTATGATGATAGGTAGGTGATCGCTTCCCAAAGTGTCTCTGTGAGTTTCCCAGGTACAGGATGGTGCTAATTCTGGTGAGATTAGAGACAAATCGATGGCTGTCGCCCTGTGTTTGGAAACATCAGGGATCCTAGTGACACTACCATCATTTAGAAGGTAAAGCGAACTATCAACGATATTTTCTACCAAACGATTGCTCGTAACAGTAGAACAGTTCTTTTCCCAAAATGGGGAGTGGGAATTAAAGTCTCCACCTATTAGCCATTTACCACGCTGCTGATCTTGGATAGTGCGCAGCCATTCTGTGTTGTGGTCATTTGGACCTGTTGGTAGATAGACTGACAAAACGTTAATGTTTAGAGAATTGCTTAATTGGACAGTGGCAGCACAAGCATGCAAATCTTCGCTTGATTTCAAAACTGGGGAAGTAAGTAAGCAGTATTGTAACTCTTTGAGTATATAAATCGCGGTGGATACCTTCTTCCCGTGATTCCCACATTCATAGACTGGAGGATAATAATAATTGGGGAAATTGGGAAGCTTGGTAGCGACAACATTCATCGACTGTAGAATCAAAATTTCACACCTATTTGATGCTAGGAAATGCTCCAAGTAAGCCGAATTGGTGGAAAGGGATCTACAATTCCATTGCAAAAACTTGACTTGGGATTGTTTTCGCATTGCTGATATTGGTTAATCTCCAACTTTCTATTAACTGTTATTTATGGTCGATAATAATGAATACTTTGATTTTCTGTGTCCAGGAGAACTGGACAGAAAGAAAATTACGTAATTACTTAGACTACGAAGTAAAGAAAACAAAATTGTAGCAAAATCAATAAAAAGAAAATTACATAGTCCAACGTACGAATAACTTATAAAGGTGATAATAGATTACAAGGGATAACAAATAACCAAAAATCAAAATAATGGCATTCACGTCTTCAAATGTACAGAGTGTATAGTCTGACCGAGTCTTGATAGTCGGACTAAAACCTATTTATTGTTTATTTTCAGCAGAAGAAATGTCAGAGATGACGAGGAAAAAGTCCTGTGACATGAACATTAAGTATTGTATATGTAATACTGTTATTTCAAAACATATTATACGGCCACCATGGTGTGTAGTTGTCAAAAGGATGGTACTGTCCTCTGGAGAATCTGGAAGGGTGTAGCTGTGATGATCTTGATCTTGATGTTCTCCTTGGAGTCTCCCAAAATAGGTCTCGAATGTGTCTTCCAAGATTTCCTGCAATGATGCTACTTCCTCTGGTGGTGGGGTGAATGTCGTCTTTTAGAAATTGTTGAGTGGTACGAAGGTTCTCATGTGATACAAAAGAAATATTTTTCATATCAACAAGTTCAGCAGATAGAAAAGCGTTGAACAGATTTCGTTGAACCTCCATTCGGGCCTGCCGTACAGGGGCAACCTTACTAACGACTAGTTTAGATTTTGGATGTTCTTGTGCTATTTGTTTTATGCCTGAAGCGAGATGTTTAGTTGTTGCAGGGAGATCTTTGCTGTTCAATTCATGCACACCACAGTGAAAAACAATGCAGTCTGCTGAATCATCAAATTTGGAAAAGGCCATATCTAATGAGCTTTTAATGTTATGAGGGTCGTTCACAGGGCACGAGTCTCCTTCAAAACCGTAAGATCGTCCCAGTCTTCTTGAGTTGACACCTTTCAACACAGAGTCGTGGACAGTGAGAACGTACGGAAGATCGTGGGTCTTTTTATGTTGTTTTGAAATATTTTCAGAACGGGATGGTGTAGGCCTATGTTTGGGAAGCGAAATGACGTCTTTAGTTGGTATGACGTCATGACGTTGTTCTTTCTTGTTTTTTATTTTATTTTCAGGCACTTTTGTTGCTTGCTGTTTAGTTTTGCTGCTGGGATTTGGTGCCTTGAGGTTTCGGGTCTGTTTGTCGTCCTGCTTGCTTGTGTGGTTTTGTTTCAGTGCCTCAGCGTAGGTGGGATGTGTGTCATGTAGATCCGTCTGTGTGTGACAGTTACGGGTTGTCATGGTGATGTTCTTTTTTTGCTGGTTAGTGAGTAGAGTAAGGACCGTCTTTTCCAGAGAATTGACTTGGTCCCGCAGAGCCAGTATGATGTTTTTTAGTTCTGCCGTACTCACGCAGTCCGCCGAGCTGGGAAGAGGCGCTGTGCAGGTTGTCCCACTCTGCGTGTCAGTGGGAGTCGTGGTCGGGGCACCAGATGTAGCGTTAGGCCTAGCGTCAGACTCGGCGACTGTCGATTTCGGGTCCTTTTCAGTCTCTGCTCCCGCGGCACTGGACGATATCTTCTCTCCATCAGCCTTGCCCTCTGATGCGTCTTCTTGTTTCTTTTGGGCAAGGCGGCCTCTTCTCGTTCTTGTCATATTGGGCCTTTTACACGTTTTCTCCGACAGCTGAAAATTTGTTAGTTAGGTGTCTCCGCCATCTTGAATTGTGTGTGTGTGTGTGTGTGTGTGTGTGTGTGCGTGTGTGTGCGTGCGTGCGTGTGTGCGTGTGTGTCTTTTCGGCGCTTGGATTTGATTTTGTCGAGATTTTGCGCTGTATAAATATTGTAATTATTATGTATGCATGTGCGTACGTATGTATGTATGTATGTATGTATGTATGTATGTATGTATACGCTTAGATTTATGTATGTATGTATGTATGCATGTATACGCTCAGCTTAGATTTATGTATGTAAGTATGTATGCATGTATGTATGCATGTATACGCTCATATGTATGTAGGTATGTATGCATGTATACGCTCAGCGCTTAGATTTGATTTTATCAAGATTTTGCGCTATATAAATAAAATATATTATTATTATTATTATTAGATAACCGTTCCCAGATATTTAAACTTATCAACCTGTCTCAAAGTTGTGCCATTTGCTGTTACTTTGCACAATAGTGCTAGAGAAAAATGATTCATAATAATAATGACTGTTACACCGTTTTTTCTTCAAGACCTTGCCAGCGCACAGGGTTTTGCGCAGGCTCAGGGAGTCTGCCTGATATTTACTGGCAGATTTGGGTGAAACGCATATGTAAATGTCCCAGTGCGATGAGCCCCTCTTGAACAAACTACAAACTACAAACTCCACCGTTTGCTCAGGACACGTCGATAGTAGTGTGTTGTGAGGTTTGGACTTTATCGTCGGATGAGATAGATCTAGTAAACTGGAAAAAGTATTTCAGTAAACAGTAACTTTGAGGTATGTTAAAGTTGTCATTGTGTGATAAGAGGATCTGTTCACGTTTCTGAGCACTTTATGAGTCATGTTTTCCCCTGATCTGTTCACGTTTCTGAGCATTTTATGAGTCATGTTTTCCCCTGATCTGTTCATGTTTCTGAGCATTTTATGAGTCATGTTTTCCCCTGTTCTGTTCATGTTTCTGAGCATTTTATGAGTCATGTTTTCCCCTGATCTGTTCATGTTTCTGAGCATTTTATGAGTCATGTTTTCCCCCGATCTGTTCACGTTTCTGAGCATTTTATGAGTGAGTGTCACCAATCCTGATATCGGTCGCAAAATGTGAGCAAAGCAGCAGCGAATGTCGATATCAAAATCCCGTCACTGGTCATAACCAGATGTTTACGAGTCATCCTGTACTTTGTTGTTATTAGTAATTATCTGTCAAACGATTCAGCAACAACAATAACCACATCCAAAAGCATGGAAGGCGAAAATTACGCAGAAACGATAATGTGGTGACGCAAGTGCTGGAACAGCCATGTATTCTTCCGCTAAAATCCAATGGACCAGCCTGCAATCCGCGACAGAGCTAATCTGCACAATTACCGAAAATCTTAATTAAGACAGTAAATTTAAAGCAAAAAGGAAAAAAAAATAAAGACAGAAAAGAAAAAAGAAAATATCGTTATGGCTTTACTGTCTTTCGGGGTATCATTTCACGATATTTCAAACAAGCAGGCTGACAGACTTACGATCGTGGAACAGTTCGGGGGAAACCACTTTATCAGTAGCGAGCCTCATACAAGCACGTTAACAGGAAAAGCATGCTTGCTTCAGACTTCTTGCCTGCCTTCCTTTCCACGTTCCTGCCTTCCACAAGCCTTCCTTTCGCGCGTCCGAGCCGACTTCCTGACCTGCGCATCGGAGTGCACGTGCGCTGCAAGTTGTTTATGGGCGCCCTCTGTCGACGAGTGGCGCGGGAGACGGGGAGTGATGTACACCTTCCAGATTTGTGCTCCGTTCCTGAATCGCGTTGCCGTCTGTTCTGGTCTGGATTCCCCTACAGCTTTGAGTAGACTCGCCCAGGTTATGTAGGCCTATATGTCGTTGTGGTTTGGTTTTGACCTGAAAGTAAAGTGATGGGAAAGTTTGCATGTTTGGGGTTTGTTCATTCGGATAATTCTATATGCGTTCCACCCAAATCTGCCAGCACGCACACCCACACGTGCCCGCGCACGCACACACACACACACTACCCGATCACACACACACACACTCACACACACCACACACACACACACACACACACACACACACACACACACACACATCACACACATCTCTCTCATCTCCTCACACAACACAACGCGCACGCGCACGCGCTAACCCTACACACTACCCACCACACATACACACACACCACCCACCACACAACACACACACAAACCAAACACACACACACACACACACACACACACAAGCACCCAATATACACACACACCCATCCATCCCACACACATACACACTACACACACACGCGTATCTAGTCGACAAAAAAAATTTCCCATAAACTAAAGAATGGAGACTGAAAACAACCAGACACAATGGAAATAAATACTTATCCAATGGACGAAACAGTAGATGCAAATTTCTGGTATGGGTCTTCATGTGGGATACAAGACCAATCCTGGAGCCACGTGTTTTCACTGGGCAAGCCATGTGAAGGAGAAGTCCTGGGGCTTAAGCTCTCCTTCCACAGATTCTTCTCGTACTGAATAGCAGCAGTACTTTGATGCTTAACCCTTTGACTCCTGCACCCTATCCACCAACTCATCATCATCATCAGGTGCCTTGCCACATGGCGTTGGCGATTATGGACTTCCATCTTTCTCTATCACTTTTTGCCTCAAGCATCTCTTCCACCCTCTTTGTCCCCAGCCACTCTGCAAGTCCGTCTAGTATCTTCTCCCTGGGTCTACCTGGTGCTCTCTTTCCCTCCAGCTTTCCTGTTGTGACCAGGTGCTCCAATTCCCCTTTCCTCATAAAATGGCTTATACATGTTGCCAACTGCAAAAACTTAACCCTTTGATTTACTCAACCTTTCCACCAGCTTCCTGCAGGTTTATTCACATAAGTGCTTTTAAACCAGATGTGTGTGTGTGTGTGTGTGTGTGTGTGCCACGTGTGC
>JAPXFY010000023.1:57550463-57557963 GCA_030674185.1 Monoplex corrugatus
CACCGACTGCAAAAAAACTAACTTTTGACTCTCTCACACTATCCACCAGTTTCTGTAGGGAAGCTGGTGAATAGGGTGAGGAAGTCAAAAGTTTTGTTGTTGTTGTTGTTTTTTTGCTGTACAGCATGGTTGTCAACACAGGATGCGGGTAGACAGGGTGCCTGGAGTCAAAGGTTAATTTTCAAATTTCATATTCTGCATCGTATACTCTTGAAGGGGGGTTAAGTACTGCAGGTCTACACACATGTTGACCTGGAGATGGGAAAAAATCTCCACCCTTTACCCACCAGTGGAGGTGTCCTAGGCGAATTGAACCCAGGACAGGAAGATGGACGTTACCCACTTGACTAACGTACCGTTAAATACTACTCATCGTATTGGTTTTAGACCTCTCTTATCAGACGGTCAGCCAATCGTAACTATGTTGGGTTAAACAGGTATCTCGTGTTGCTCTCTTCTCTCTGTCTCTCTCTCTGTCTCTGCTCTGTCTCTGTCTCTCTCTGTCTTCTGTCTCTTCTACCTCTCTGTTTCTCTGTCTCTGTCTACTCCCTCCTTCTCTTCTCTTCTCTAGTCTACGTGTTTGTCTCGTCTCTGTCTACTGTACTCTGCTAGTACAGTCTCGCGATGTCTCTGTCTCTTCTCTCTCTCTCTCTGTCTGTCTCCTGTCTCTCTCTCTGTCTCTCGTCTCTTCTGCTCTCTCTCTCTCTCTCATCGGTCTTGTCTCAGTCTTGTCTCTGTCTCTGTCTCTCTTACTCTGTCTCTTCTCTGTCTCTGCTCTCTCTCTCTCTCTTCCTGTCTCTCTCTCTGTCTCTCGTCTCTGTCTCTTCTCTCTCTCTGCTCTGTCTCTCTCTCTCTTCTTTCTTCTCTCTTACTCTCTCTTTCACTCTCCCCCTCACCCCCCCCTCTCTCTCTCTCTCTTCCTCTAATCGTATCGTTTTTAGACCTCTCTTTCCAGACTATCAGTCAACCGTACTATGCCTAGGTTAGAAAGTCATCGCACGATGCTCTCTTTCTCTTCTCTCTCTCTCCTCTTCTGTCTCTTGTCGTTTCTGTCTGTCGTTCTCTCTCTCTCTCTTTTCTTCTTTTCTCTCTCTCTCTCTCAGCTCATTCTCTCACCTCTTTCTTTCTCTCTTATTCTCTCTCTTTCTTTTCTCTCTTCTCTCTCTCTCTCTCTTACTCTCTCTTACGCTCTCTCTTTCTCTCTCTCCCTTCCCCCCTCTCTCCCTCTGTCTTTCTCGCCCTCTCTTTCTCTTTCTCTCCTTCTCCCCCTCTCTCTCTCTGCCCCTCACTCTCCATCTCTCTCCCTCTCTCTTCCTCTCTCTCTCCCTCTCCCTCTCTCTCTCTCCCTCTCTCTCTTACTCTCTCTCCTCTCCCGCTCTCTTTCAATCTCTTTTTTTCTGTACATCGTTTCAGAAACAAAGCATATGACTGATAGTGACTTAATACGTCCCTTAATGCAAAGATTCTACCGAAGACGAGGTGCATTTTGTTTTCAGTTGTCAAGCACTTTTGAATTACAATAATAGAACAGTTTATTAAGCCTAAGCGTTATACACAGTCTTGTTTATTTAAACTGTGTTTATTGATGTCACCAACAAACCCTGAAGTGCACAATTTCACGTTTTTTTATACATCATCATCATCATGTGCCCTGTCGCATGGCGTTGGCGATTATGCCCTGCATACGAATCTATCCTTTGTCGCTGTTGTCGCTGCAAGTACATCTCCCACCCTCTCTGTCCTCAGCCACTCTGAAAGTCCGGCGTTTTTCTTTTATACAAAGCATTGAAATTTAAAGAAACAGATGTTTCAGAAGATCGGTGCATTTTTTGTATTTTGTTTTTTGTTTTTTGTTTTTTTTGTCATTTTCAGAACTATGTTGAAATCATTTCAAATGTATTGCGTGTAATCATTTAGAAAATATCATACTGTAACTTGGTATGTTGTTAGCATATCTTTTCAGAAGGGTCTTGGTTTAGGACTTAAGTAATCTCTCTCTCTCTCTCTCTCTCTCTCTCTCTCCTCTCTCTCTCTCTCTCTCTGTGTTGTTGTGTGTGGTGTCTCTCTCTCTCTGTCTCTCTCTTGTCTCTGTCTCTGTCTCTGTCTCTGTCTCTCTCTCTCTCTCTCTCAATTTGCTTCTCTCTGTCTGTATGTGTGTGTGCGCGTTTGCCTCTCTATCTCTCTGTGTCTCTCTCTCTTCTCTCTCTCTCTCTCTCTCTCTCTCTCTGTATGTGTGTGTGTGTTTGCTTCTGTGTGTTGTGTGGTTTGCTTCTGCTGTGTTGTACTTGCTTTTGCCTCGCTATCTCTCTTTCTTCTCTCTCTCTCTCTCTCTCTCTGTCTCCTCTCTCTCGTCTCTCTTCTCTCTCTCTCTCTCTCTCTCTCTCCTCATTTTCTTCCGTCTCTCTTTCTCACGTCTCTCTCTCTGTCTCTCTACGTTCACACCACACACCACACACACACCACACACACACACGTCACACACACACATACACACACACACACACATCTCTCTCTCTCTCTCTCCTCTCTGTCCTCTCTCTCTCACTTTCCCTCCCTCCATCTCTCTTTTCGCCTGTCTCTCTCTCTCTCTCTCTTTTTCTTCCTCCTTCTCTCCACCCACCCACCACCTCCTCTCTCTCCTGTCACTCTCTCTCCTCTCTCTCAAATTCTGTCTGCATTTGCATACAGGCATACCCGAATGGGACGTCGGGACGGCCCAGAAGCTGCCATCATGATCCATGGCTCCCCAGAGAACGCCTGGACTGCCCACGGATCACTGATTTTGCCCGCTGTGTCACGTGATTGGCTCTCGTAGCGCGTCACGCCTCGTTGCCTTAACAACCGCGCGCCACGTGACCGGAGCGCGAGCGAGCGCGCGCAGTCGGCGCCGTGGTCATTAAAAAGTCATCGAGGGTGACGCCGGTGACGGGTCAGGCACCCTAACCCCCCCCCCCACACACCACCACCCCCACCCCACTCCCCCGTAAAAAGTGAGATATTTTTAAGTCCTGGGACAGATGAGGAGGAGGGGAGTGGGAGAGAGAGAGAGACAGAGAAAGAGCGAGAGAGACAGACAGAGAGACAAGACAGACAGGAGACAGACAGACAGGAGACAGACAGACACGACAGGAGGGACAGACAGGAGACAGACAGACAGGAGACAGACAGACAGGAGACAGACAGACAGAACAGAGAAACAGACAGACAGGAGACAGACGAAGACAAGGAGACAGACAGACAGGAGACAGACAGGAGGTGACAGACAGGAGACAGACAGGAGACAGACAGACAGGAGACAGACAGACAGGAGGTGACAGACAGGGAGACAGACAGGAAACAGACAGACAGAAGAAGACAGACAGGAGGAGACAGACAGAGAAGACAGACAGACACGAGAGAAGAAGAAGAGAGAGAGAAAGAGAAAGAGAAGAAGAGAGAGAAGAAGAAGAAAGAAGAAGAAGAAGAAAGAAGAAGAAGAAAAGAAGAAGAAGAAGAAGAAGAAGAAGAGAGAGAGAGAGAGAAAACACATACGGACAGAGACAGAGAGTGGAGGATATACGCACACAAATAAACAGGCACGTGACAGGCACGCAAACAGACGCAAACACGTTTTCTGGAGGATCGTCTAATGTC
Organism: Monoplex corrugatus; assembly: GCA_030674185.1. Taxonomy (NCBI): domain Eukaryota; kingdom Metazoa; phylum Mollusca; class Gastropoda; order Littorinimorpha; family Ranellidae; genus Monoplex; species Monoplex corrugatus. The sequence continues at coordinate 57,554,097 of JAPXFY010000023.1, forward strand.
ACTCATGTGAAAAGAATTTAAATCAAAGAACGAACGAACAGAGAGAGAGAGAGAGAGAGAGAGAGAGAGAGAGAGAGACAGACAGAACAGACAGACAGACAGACAGACAGAAACAGACAGACAGACAGAGAACAGAGAAAATTCATTCACGTTATAGGCCTTTGTCTCTCATAAAGGAGTTTGTACATGGAATATATATTAAAAAAAAAAATTCAAAACAAATGCTCCCTTCCGCATCCAAGCAAGCAGAAAAAAAATCATAATAATGAAATATAATTGAAAACAGAATCAGAATGCGTATTTAATAGAACGAGACAAGACAGGCGTCTGCCTTGTCTGGTTGTATTAAATCCGTGTTCTGATTCTTTTTTCATTTTTTTCTGGTTTCGGAATATATGTTACCAATTAACAACAAGTAGATCAAAATAAACGGAATAGACAAATTACTTACTTGTCTGTTGCGTCATTACTTGCCGTGTCTCTAGATTTGAATACCGTATACATAAATACATAAACAAAGGGAGCGGGGAAGACATATAGATAAGAAGAGAGAGAGAAGGGGGGGGGGAGAGAGAGAGATTGAGAGAGAGAGACAGACAGAGGAGAGAGAGACAGAGACAGAGAGACAAAGAGAGAGAGAATGAGAAAGAGAGAGATCGAGAAACAGAGAGACAGACAGACAGACAGAAGAGAGATTGAGAAACAGAGAGAGATCGAGAAACAGAGAGAGAGAGAGAGAGAGAGAGAGAGAGAGAGAGAGAGAGAGAGAGAGAGAGAGATGCAGGCGTACATTCAAAAGGTCAATGCATCGATTCATCACTGTTGAATCTTATTCTATCATTCGATATCTGTGACTACAGTATCTAAACTACAGTTGAGATTAGTATGCCTACCAAATTTCAGTTTCAGTTTCTCCAGACGGCGTCTCCGCGTTCGTAACGAAATCCATATGCGCTAACGTCACAGGTGCCTCGCGTATGGTGATCATGACACAAGCCTAAAGCCTGCACATAAACGCATGAGCTGGCCAGGTCCTAAGGCACTACTAACAGTTAGTGTACTCCCATGATACAGAAATCAAATGAAACGAAACTTTATTCCAAACAAGCTAGGGATGCTGTTGGTTCTTTTGATAGAGCCGTAGACGCAAAAGCTCAGGCCCGTTTCTTTACTTACAAGGTGGGCGAGGTTTTTGCGAGACACGCTGGATAGCTGTGTTTGTTTGTTCCACTTGGCGGCAAGAGTGGCTATGTACTCGCTAGATAAGGCGAGGTAATACTGAGGGGTCTTTCTAGCGAAGTAAACATGGCAGTTATAGTCTTTCTAGCAGTTATACAATCTGTTTCCGACTTGCGTACGTTTCATAATGGAATTTTCTCGTCCTCGCCACTCGATAGGTCGCCACTTGCTCGCGAGCTTGCAAACTTGTAGTTGACTGATTGATTTGATTCAACTGTTAAGTCAACACCCACCTCAGGTGATATAACCGATGGGGATAAACACAACACAGGACAGACCAGGAGAGACAAGGAGGGAAGAGACGAAGGACTTATCTTATCCTATACTGACGCCACCAGAACAATAATAATGTTAAGATGGGACAGTGAGAAGGCCAGTTTTATCGAACCCACAACCATTAGCATGTGAATCCGACGCTCAACGAACCCGAGCTACTAAGTCCCGTATAATATATTTATGTTCTATCCCAGCCCGCAATATTTGAAACTGGCCTGTTGGCTGCTCATCTTAATGTTCCCATCCTTCTGGTGGTGTCAGCTTAATGTTCTAATAGGTCAAGCTTCCTTCCTCTACCCCACTTCAAGATCTGACCAGCGCATAAGGTATTGCTCAGGTTTGGGAAGTTTGTTAAATGATTGCTGGCAAATTACGAAGGAGTGCATATAGAATTGTCCAAATGCGATGAATCCCTCTTGAACAAACTCTAATCAAACTCTAAACGCTTTTCTGACGGTATAGATAGCAGCACACAGGCCAACTTACATGTCTGCCGTAGCTAAATCACTTGTATAAAAACAACAGAACATAGAACACAGAGACAAGCTGAACAGGCTGGATGGCTGTGTTAGTAGAGTTATGGACTCTCCCCATGGGGATGCCAGGGCTCTTTCGTAGTATCCCCACCTTCTGGAAATTCTGTGCTAGAAATGTCCTCTTTTCGTCACTCTCTGTGTTTCTGCCTTGTTCCTTTGGCTTTCTGTCATTTCTTCTTATCATTTTCTGCCTTGTTCCTTTGCTTTCTGTCATTTCTTCCTATCATGTTCTGCCTTGTTCTTTGCTTTCTGTCATTTCTTCCTGTCATTTTCTGCCTTGTTCCTTTGCTTTCTGTCATTTCTTCCTATCATTTCTGCCTTGTTCCTTTGCTTTCTGTCATTTCTCCTATCATTTTCTGCCTTGTTCCTTTGCTTTCTGTCATTTCTTCCTATCATTTTCTGCCTTGTTCCTTTGCTTTCTGTCATTTCTTCCTATCATTTTCTGCCTTGTTCCTTTGCTTTCTGTCATTTCTTCCTATCATTTTCTGCCTTGTTCCTTTTGCTTTCATAATTTCTACCTATCATTTTGCTTGTTCCTTTGCTTTCTGTCATTTTTCTATCATTTTCTGCCTTGTTCTTTTGCTTTCTGTCATTTCTTCCTATCATTTTCTGCCTTGTTCCTTTGCTTTCTGTCATTTCTTCCTATCATTTTCTGCCTTGTTCCTTTGCTTTCTGTCATTTCTTCTTATCATTTTCTGCCTTGTTCCTTTGCTTTCTGTCATTTCTTCCTATCATTTTCTGCCTTGTTCCTTTGCTTTCTGTCATTTCTTCCTATCATTTTCTGCCTTGTTCCTTTGCTTTCTGTCATTTCTTCCTATCATTTTCTGCCTTTTTCCTTTGCTTTCTGTCATTTCTTCCTATCATTTTCTGCCTTTTTCCTTTGCTTTCTGTCATTTCTACCTATCATTTTCTGCCTTGTTCCTTTGCTTTCTGTCATTTCTACCTATCATTTTCTGCCTTGTTCCTTTGCTTTCTGTCATTTCTACCTATCATTTTCTGCCTTGCTGGTCCACTCACCTGTATGTGTTCGATAAAGTCTTACGTATTTTTTTTAGGACTGATAATTAGGTACATATATTATTTGCATTTTTGGCTCTAGGGAGGTGAGATATGCGGAAACAATTTCAGGTAATTTATGCCCGTTTTTATGTTTTGATGTCCATAGGCATGCTTAAATTTGTATTCATGTGTGTTTTTTAAATCCCTTGTGCGATAAATTGGAAGAGTCGTCAACGCGCGCAAATGCATTGACATGCGTACTTCATTTTCTTTTCTTTTCTTTTTTTTTTTTCCTTTTGAAGTTTTGTATGTTCTAAGCGGTTATAGCCCTGATATGGCTCTGCGTAGTCGGCTGGGCTTTAAACAACAATAACATCAATGACTCTCGACTTTAATTCTCATGTGTCCAATTCAGTTCCAGGCTGTCACATAAAATTTGACCTGTTCGCTTCTGCCCATTTTCATGGTCCAGTTATCCTGGTGGTGTCAGCTTTGTATTTCTTAAATTCCATTCTTCCCTCTGCCCCTCCTGCCCCACCTTCCCCTTCCTCATTTCAAGACCGTGCCTGCCCATAGGGCTTTCGTTGGTAATCTCAAGGAGTCCGCCAGATAACTACTGTCAGATTTGGGTGAAACACATATGGAATTGCCCAACTACCCCCCTTTTTTTCCATTGTCGTTGTATGACCAACTGACTTGTGGATGTAGTCAATTTATTATGACATTGTGTATGTTATAGTTCGTCTGTTTCTATCACAGCTGTAGGGGTTGACATGTGTCTGATTTACGTGTGTCTGTCTCTGCCTCATGCTTTTGT
>JAPXFY010000023.1:57560463-57567963 GCA_030674185.1 Monoplex corrugatus
CGCCCGCTTAAGCTGGACAACCCCCAGCCAAATAGGTGCTGTCCCGCCAGAGTCTGCCTTCTGCACTGAGTGCTTGGAGATTAGGGAAAAAAAAGAACTAGAAGAATTCCGCAAGGCAATTAGCAGCATGACCTGCTGGAAAGCACCTGGTAATGATGGCATCCCTTCAGACCTCATCAAGCACTGCAAGAACACCCTCCTGCAGCCCCTACACGATGTCGTCTGTCAGTGTTGGAGGGAAGGAACAGTACCACCAGACACGAGAGATGCCATGATCGTCACCCTCTATAAGAACAAGGGAGACAGAAGCGACTGCAACAACAACTATACGCTGAAGAAGTCGGCCGGATCGCCGATGAAAGCTACGCAGTAAGTAGCGTTGTTGTAAACTGAGAGCCAGGTTCAACCAGGTAGCCATTATAACTATACGGGCATTTTCCCTACTGAATATCGTAGGCAAACTGTACGCCCCAGTCGTGATGGCGTATCTCCAAAAGGTAGCTGAGTATTTCTTCCTTTCGATCCAGTGTGACTTCAGATCAGAACGATCCACATGATTTTGTTTCCCTTCGGCAACTACAGGAGAAATACAGAGACCAGCAAAAGCCCATCTTCATCGCCTTCATCGACCTCGGATCTTCTCCATTACACGACACCTATGACGTTAGCGCATGTGGAATTCTTTCCGAGTGCGGAGACGCCATCTTGAGAACATGAAACTAAAACTGAAACATCGACCTCACCAAGGCCTTTGACCTGGTCAGTAGGGATGGACTGTTCAACATTCTCCTGAAAATAAGATATCTCTCCACCACCACCACCCCCCCTTCCCCCGCCAAAGCTACACAGCCTGATCAGATCAATCCACGATAATATGAAGACAACCATCCAGTAGAGGGCAGTATGTCCGATCCCTTTGACATCAAAAAGCAGCGTCAATCAAATCTGTGTCCTTGGAAACGTTGGGAAAGGTTAGATACTAACAGGTCTGCGCACACGTTGACCTGAAACAAGGGGAAAAATTGTCCACCGTTTATCAACGAGGCACGATCGAACCTTCCATTTGGAAGTCTGAGGCTTTGCACACTTGACTCTTACGGTCTTTGCTTCAAATGTCAAAAGTGTGAGAGTAAGAAGACAGACAGACAGACAGACAGACAGACAAACAACAGACAGACAGACAGATAGATAGAGACAAAAACAGAGACAAAGAGACAGACAGAAACACAGACACACAGAAAACCAAAGACACACACACACCCACACACACAACACACACACACACACACACACACACACACACACACAACACACAACACACACATACAACACACACACACACCACACACACACACAACACACACACAACACACACACACACACACACACACACACACAACACACACACACACACACACACACACACACACAACACACACACACACACAACACAACACACACACACACACACACACACACACACACACACACACACACACACAAAAACACACACACACACAACACAACACAACACACACACAACAACACACACACACACACAACACACACACACACACACACACACACACACAACACACACACACACACACACACACACACAACACACACACACACACACACATACAACACACACACACACACAAACATAACAAAACAACAACAAATACAAAAAAAACAAACCCACATAAGACAAATATCACGGCCTCCATCGCCATCACATTCTTTGTCCATCCAAAAACACCGCTCTCAAGACAGGATGACGCAAACCACCACGATGCCAATACCCCACACACCACACCACACACACAACACACACACAACACACACACACACACACACACATACACACACACACACACACAACACACAAACCAACACACACACACACACACAACACACACACACACACACACACACACAAAACACACACACACAACACACACACCACACACAACACACACACACACGCACACACACACACACACACACACACACATACACACACACAAAAAAATATAGAGCAAAACAACAACAAGAAATACAGAGAAAAAGAACAAACCCCATGGAAGTTATCAAATATCACGGCCTCCATCGCCTCTTGTCTACTGTTCTGATTGTCCTTCCGAAGACACCGTTCTCAGAGAAGGGTGACGGCAAGACCAGCCACGTGCCAATGTGGATCCCCCCTCAACCCCCCACCCCCACCCCACTCCTTATGTCCTTCTTTCATCCACTTCCCCCACCCCTATTCAGTCCTCAGGATGCAGGTCCCCAAAGATTTCATTGCTAATTATGGTGTCTGCCTGAAAGCCACCTGCAAAAAAAAAAAAAAAAAAAAAAAAAAAGTCGTCGGACAGTATTCACAAAGCACACAAAAGAAACGACAGTAATTGAAACAGAGAGAGAGAAAGAGAGAAAAGGGGGAAGAGACAGAGAGACAGACAGACAGAGACAGACAGAGAAAGAGACACAGAGAGAGGACAGAGAAAGAGCACAGAGAAAGACAGAGAGAGAGAGAGAAGAGAGAGAGAAATAGAGAGACAGAGAGACAGAAAGAAATTAAAAGAGAGAGAGAGAGTGAGAGAGAGAGAGGACAGTGAGAGAGAAGTGGGAAGTGATAGAGAGAAAAAGGAAAGGAAGGGTGAGAGAGAGAGAAAGAAGGAGGGAGGAGAACAGGGAGAGACAGACAAGAGAGAGGGGGGAGGAGAGAAAGAAGGAGGGGGAGAGAGACAGAGAAGGGAGAAAGAGTGAGAAGGGAAGACAGAAAGAGAGAAAGAAAGAGAGAAGAGAGAGAGAGAGACAGAAGAGAGACACAGAGAGAGAAGAGAGAGAGAGACAGAGAGAGAGAGAAATGACAACATCAATGATGAAACTAGAGACATAAAAAATTAAAATGAGAACGCGTATTCAATCGACAAAACAACACTGACGTGAATTTTCGACCATCTGGCCTTTGCCAGGGTACACAAAAGACAACGAAGAGACAAAGTCATAAGATTTAGGACAATCATAACAACATACAACAACAACAACAACAAGAGAACAGTTACATCGATGATGTGTCATTGAAAAGGAGAAGATGATAATGATAAATGGCAATCATTCTTGACTTTCCAACGGTAAATGTTATGAACTAAAAGCCATTTCTGAAAATTGCGGTTGCTAGTCGATATATCCAAGGAGTAAAAATGCAGAAGGAACATCTGGACGAATTAACAACATAAAACACAATACATAAGGAAACAATAAAATAAAAGTGACAGTGTCTATTGTCATTTCAGAGATTTAGATTCAGATCCAGTTGATTTATTAACATAAAATCGTCTGGCAGAGATGGAAAGAGAAACACAGGCTGGTTGTTTGTGTGAGTATGTGTGTGTGTGTGTGTGTGTGTGTGTGTGTGTGTGTGTGTGTGAGTGTGTGTGTGTGTGTGTGTGTGTGTGTGTTGTGTGTGTGTGTGTGTGTGTGTGTGTGTGTGGTGTGTGTGCGTGTGTGTGGTTGTGTGTGTGTGTGTGTGTGTGTGTGTGTTGTGTGTGTGTGTGTGTGTGTGTGTGTGTGTGTGTGTGTGTGTGTGGTGTGTGTGTGTGTGTGTGTGTGTGTGTGTGTGTGTGTGTGTGTGTGTGTGTGTGTGTGTGTGTGGTGTGTGTGTGTGTGTGTGTGTGTGTGTGTGTGTGTGTGTGTGGTATGTGTGTGTGAGTGTGCGTCTGTGTGAGAGAGAGAGAGAGAGAGAAAGACAGAGAGAATGACAATGACAATGACAGTAACAATAACAATGACAAAGAGAGAGAATGACAATGACAATGACAGTAACAATAACAATGACAAAGAGAGAGAATGACAATGACAGTAACAATAACAATGACAAAGAGAGAGACAATGACAATGACAGTAACAATGACAATGACAGTAACAATAACAATGACAAAGAGAGACAATGACAATGACAGTAACAATAACAATGACAAAGAGAGACAATGACAATGACAATGACAGTAACAATAACAATGACAAAGAGAGACAATGATAATGACAATGACAGTAACAATAACAATGACAAAGAGAGACAATTACAATGACAATGACAGTAACAATAACAATGACAAAGAGAGAGAATGACAATGACAGTAACAATAACAATGACAAAGAGAGACAATGACAATGACAACAACAATAACAATGACAAAGAGAGAGAATGACAATGACAATGACAGTAACAATAACAATGACAAAGAGAGAGAATGACAATGGCAATGACAGTAACAATAACAATGACAAAGACAGAGAGAATGACAATGAAAATGACAGTAACAATAAAGCAAGTAACAATAAATAATGACAAAGAGAGACAATTGACAATGACAGTAACAATAACAATGACAAAGAGAGAAGACAATTCTACAATGACAAATGAAGACATACAATACAATGACAAAAGATGAAATGACAAGAGGAATCAATAAACACAATAACAATGACAAAGAGAGAGACATGACAATGACAATGACAACAACAATAACAATGACAAAGAGAGAGCAATGACAATGACAAAACAATAACAATGACAAAGAGAGACAATGACAATGCAACAACAATGACAAAGAACAATATAAAAAACAAAACAATAGACAATGGACAATAGAAGACATGAGTACATAACAATGCAAAGAGAGAGAATGACAATGACAATGACAGTAACAATAACAATGACAAAGAGAAGACAATGACAATGACAGTAACAATAACAATGACAAAGAGAGACAATGACAATGACAGTAACAAACAATACAATAACAAAATGACAAATGAAAAGACAGTACAATACATGACAAATGACAATGACAGTAACAATAACAATGACAAAGAAGAGAGAATGACAATGACAATGACAGTAACAATAACAATGACAAAGAGAGAGAGAATGACAATGACAGTAACAATAACAATGACAAAGACAGAGAAATGACATGACAATGACAGTAACAATAACAATGACAAAGAAGAGAGAATGACAATGACAATGACAGTAACAATAACAATGACAAAGAGAGAGAAGCAATGACAATGACAGTAACAATAACAATGACAAAGAAGAGAGAATGACAATGACAATGACAGTAACAATAACAATGACAAAGAGAGAGAATGACAATGACAGTAACAATAACAATGACAAGAGAGACAATGACAATGACAATGACAGTAACAAACAATGACAAGAGAGACAATGACAATGACAATGACGTAACATAACAAGATAAGAGATGACTAATGACAATGACAGTAACAATAACAATGACAAAGAGAGAGAATGACAATGACAATGACAGTAACAATAACAATGCAAAGGACAATGAGACAGTAACAATATGACAATGGACAATGACTGACAGTAACAATAACAATGACAAAGAGAGAAATGACAATGACAGTAACAATAACAATGACAAAGAGAGAGAATGACAATGACAATGACAGTAACAAAACAATGACAAAGAGAGACAATGACAATGACAATGACAGTAACAATAGACAATGATAAAGAGAGATGACAATGACAATGACAGTAACAATAACAATGACAAAGAGAGAGAATGACAATGACAATGACAGTAACAATAACAATGACAAAGAGAGACAATGACAATGACAGTAACAATAACAATGACAAAGAGAGAGACAATGACAATGACAGTAACAATAACAATGACAAAGAGAGACAATGACAATGACAGTAACAATACAATGACAAAAGAGGAGACAATGACAATGACAGTAACAATAACAATGACAAAGGAGAGAGACAATGACAATGACAGTAACAATGAACAATGACAAAGAGAGGAAAGCAATGACAATGACAGTAACAATAACAATGACAAAGAGAGAGCAATGAGACATTGACAATGACAATGCATGACAGTAACAATAACAATGACAAAGAGAGACAGTGACAAATGACAGTAACAATAACAATGACAAAGAGAGAATGACAATGACAATGACAGTAACAATAACATTGACAAAGAGAGGAGACAATGACAATGACAGTAACAATACATTGAAGAGAGACAATGACAATGACAGTAACAATAACAATGACAAAGAGAGACAATGCCAATGACAGTAACAATAACAATGACAAAGAGAGACAATGACAATGACAGTAACAATAACAATTGACAAAGAGAGAGAATGACAATGACAGTAACAATAACATTGACAAATAGAGACAATGCCAATGACAGTAACAATAACAATGACAAAGAGAGACAATGACAATGACAGTAACAATAACAATGACAAAGAGAGACAATGACAATGACAGTAACAATAACATTGACAAAGAGATGAGAATGACAATGACAATGACAGTAACAATAAGAGAGAGAATGACAATGACAATGACAGTAACAATAACATTGACAAAGAGAGAGAATGACAATGACAGTAACAATAAGAGAGAGAATGACAATGACAATGACAGTAACAATAACAATGACAAATAGAGACAATGACAATGACAGTAACAATAACAATGACAAAGAGAGACAATGACAATGACAGTAACAACAACAATGACAAAGAGAGAGAATGACAATGACAGTAACAATAACAATGACAAAGAGAGAGAATGACTATGACAACAACAATGACAATGACAGTAACAACAACAATGACAAAGAGAGAGACTGACAATGACAGTAACAATAACATTGACAAAGAGAGCGAATGACAATGACAATGACAACAACAATGACAATGACAGTAACAACAACAATGACAAAGAGAGAGAATGACAATGACAACAACCATGACAATGACGCTTTATTTTCCAACAGTAAAACTTGGTGACTAGAAACCGTTTGGAAACTTGCCGTTGTTAATGCATACATATAACATTTGTTTATAGTTACAAGTACAGCTTAAGGAAGACACATCATGAATTTTATAACGTAAGATATCATTACAATGAAATCAAGATAAGTACATAGTTAACACATAAAAACACTACCACTATAAATAATAAAACAAATAGATAAATAAATGAACAAATAGATAAATAAAATGACAATGATACTGATAATAATTACAATGATAATGATAATAATAAAAACAATGATGATAACATTGATGATGATGATAATAATGATAGTAATAATAATAATTATAAGAAGAAGAACAATAACGAAAATAATAATAATAATAATAATAATCATAATCATAATAATAATAATAATGATGATGATGATGATTATAATAATAATAATATAATAATATAATAATAATAGTAATGAAAATAATGGCAATAATAATGAAATCATAATAATAGTAATAATAAAACGAAAGAAAAAAGTACATGTGAAAAAATTATTGAAGAATATTCAAGTACTACTACTACTACAACTATTACTATTATCACCAGTACCACTACTACGAAACACAATGATAATAAATGGACACAATAACAACAATAAAAAG
>JAPXFY010000023.1:57572963-57580463 GCA_030674185.1 Monoplex corrugatus
AAATGTCACCTTTCAATTGACAGATTTTTTGACGATAAGATACAACAAATACTGACAGAAATCATGATTGTCCATTTTGTGAAGATTGCACCAAAACTGAGATTCATTTTGTGCTTATCATCATCATCAGGTGCCCCGCCGCATGGCGTTGACGATCATGGACTTCCATCTGTCTCTATCTCTCGTTGCCCCTAGCATCTCCCCCACCCTCCTCGTCCCCAGCCACTCTGCAAGTCCGTCCAGCATTTTCTCTGGGTCTACCTGGTGCGATTTTGTGCTGGCCTGTCTTAATGTAAAGTTCTGAGGAGGACTGAATTCATCCCAATGAAGTTCTTCCGACATCCGTCGGTCAATGTTTAGATTTACGTTACTAATTACACGTACCAACGAAACTACAACGAAATAAAAACTTGCAATATTCATTTTTTAAAGTATTAGGCCTATGAAAATATCCTATTGCTAACAGGTTATGATTACTTGTACTTGTTTGATTCTTTTCTGTTTTCTTTTCTTCACCATAATTGTAATGAGCCAGAGACCTTGTCAATAAAAAAACAAAACATTTTTGAATTAACTTTGACCTGGTTTTTGACTGTCCCTGTTTCTGCGACTGTCTCTGTGTGTCTCTCTGTGTGTCCTCTCTTCACTCTCTCTCTCTCTCTCTCTCTCTCTCTCTCTCTCTCTCTCTCTCTCTGCGCGTCTCAAGTCTGTATCTGTCTCTCTCTCGGTCTCTCTCTCTCTGTCTGTCTCTCTCTCTCTCTCTTCTCTCTGTCTGTCTTTGTCTGTATGTATGTATGTCTGTTGTATGTCTGTCTGTGTGTCCGCCCATCTCCCCTCTCTGCGTCTGAAGTGTGTCTCTGTCTCAGTCTCTGTCTCTCTCTCTTTCTCCTTATCTCTGTCTCTGTCTCTCTCTGTCTCTCTCTCTGTCTCTCTCTGTCTCTCTCTCTCTCTGTGTCCCTGTCTCTCTCTGTGTCTCTGTCTCTCTCTGTCTTTGTCTCTCTCTATCTCTGTCTGTCTGTCTGTCTGTCTGCTGTCTTTCTCTGCCTCTCTCGCTCGCTCGCTTGTTCGTTCTCTCCACTGTCAGGCGATTTTAACGTTTACACACATCATAACGATTGAAGAAGGGCTTCAACCGTTTTGTACTTACGCAATCTTGTTTCAGTGTGTTTCAGTTTTGAATGACCTAATTTCCGAGATTTGTCTAGTACACTTCAATATGTTTTAATTTTGCGCTCCATGAATCTTTGGATCTGTCTATATTCTTTTGCATTGTAATGAGTTGTACTTTCGCCCCATATTATCCTATATATCCGTCTATCTGTCTAATCAATGCATGTACGCATTATATATATATATATATATATATATATATTATATATATATATATTGTTGTGTGTGTGTGTGTGTGTGTGTGTATGTATATACATATATACATATGTATATATGTATATAAATAAATGTACATACATATATGTATATGTATGTATGTATATATATGTCTATATATTATATATACATATGTAAATACACACATATATATACAATATATACATATATATGTATATACATACTTAGAGAGAGACAGACAGACAGACAGACACAGAGGCACATAGACACAGAGACAGACACAAAGAAAGAAGCAATTGTCCAAAAGTCCGAAAACAGGAAGAACATTATGATGGCTTGACGATCTGATGTAACAAATCCGCCAGCTTGTCAGGATGGCGAGCGGAGGATTAATCTGTTCCCGCCACAAAGCCAACAGGCGTTCCGTTAATTGGCAGCTCTTCCACTGCTTGCCGCATTCACATCCATTGTCATTAAACCTTTCTCTGGATTTCTCTGTCTTACTGCAGGCAGGCAGGCAGCAGGCAGGACAGACAGGCAGCAGGCAGCAGGCAGGCTGGCAGGCAGGCAGGCAGACAGGCAGGCTGGCAGGCAGATAACAGATAGACAGACAGGACAGACAGACAAAGGCATATACATTCGTTTACAAAGACACATCCAAACACTGTGTGTGTCTCTATCTCTGTTGCTCTCTGCTCTGTCTCTGTCTCTGTCTCTATCAGTCTGCTCCTGTCTGTCTCTCTCTGTCTCTCTCTCTCTCTGTTCTCTCTCTCTCTGTCTCTGTCTGTCTCTCTCTCTTCGTTGTCAGGCGATATTAACGTTTACACACATCGTAGTAGTGATTGTAGGGATTCACCCATTTTATATTTTTCATATTTATACAGTCATGTTTCAGTGTGTTTCACTTTCGCATGACCTAATTTCTGAGATTTGTATAGCACAGTTCAATGTGTTTAAATTTTGTACGCCATGAAACTTTGGATTTGTTTTCATTCTTTTGCCATGTGATGAATTGTACTTTTGCCCCATATTATCTGTCTAATCAATGCATGTATATGGACATCTGTCTATATATACATGTATATATATATATATACATATATATATATATGTGTGTGTTGTGTGTGTGTGTGTGTGTGTGTGTGTGTGTGTGTGTGTGTGTAACTTGATATGTACATATATATATATATACATACATATATATATATATATATAGAGAGAGAGAGAGAGAAAGAGAGAGAGAAAGAGAGAGAGAGAGAGAGAGAGGGTGGGAGAGAGAGAGAAACAGACAGGCAGGCAGGCAGGCAGATAGACAGAGGGAGAAACAGACACACAGACAGACAGAGACACAGACAGACAGAGACGCACAGAGAGACACAGAAACACAGACAGACAGACAGAGACACAGACAGACACAGAGAGAAGCAAATGTCCAAAAGTCCGAAAACAGGAAGAACATTATGATGGCTTGACGATCTGATGTAACAAATCCGCCAGCTTGTCAGGATGGCGGGCGGAGGATTAATCTGTTCCTGCCACAAAGCCAACAGGCGTTCCGTTAATTGGCAGGCTCTTCCACTGCTTGCCGCATTCACATCCATTGTCATTAAACCTTTTCTGGATTTCTCTGTCTTACCGTACGTAGGCAGGCAGGCAGGCTGGCAGGCAGGCAGACAGACAGACAGTCAGACAGAGACGTACACACTTACAAACACACATCCACACACTCTATGAGTCTCTGTTTGTCTGTCTGTCTGCCTGTCTGTCTTTGTCTCTCTCTGTTTCTCTGTCTCTGTCTCTGTCTCTGTCTCTCTCTCTCTCTCTCTCTCTCTCTCTCTCTCTCTAAATCTCTCCTTTGACAGGCGATACTATCGTCCACACACATCGTAATAGTGATTGAAGGGATATTCACCCGTTTTATATTTATACAATCATGTTTCAGTGTATTTCAGTTTTGCATCATCTAATTTCTGAGATTTATATATAACACACTTCAATGTATTTTTAAATTTGGACGCCATGAAGGTTTGGATTTGTTTTCACTCTTTTGCCATGTAATGAGTTGTACTTTGGTCCCATATAATCCCATCCATCTATCTAATCAATATATATATATGTGTGTGTGTGTGTGTGTGTGTGTGTGTGTGTGTGTGTGTGTGTGTGTGTGTGTGTGTGTGTGTGTGTGTGTGTGTGTGTGTGTGTGTGTGTGGGTAGATAGATAGATAGATAGATAGATAGACAGACAGACAGACAGATAGATAGATAGATAGATATAGAGAGAGATAGATAGATGAATGGATGGATAGATAGATATAGACATATATGTAGATAGACAGACAGACAGGCAGGCAGACAGACAGACAGACAGAGACAGAGAGAGAGACAGACAGACAGACAGAGAGAGAAAGAGAGACAGACAGATGAACAGACAGACAGACAGACCGACAGACACACAGACACTGACAGACACACAGACTGACAGATACAGAGAGAGAGAGAGAGAAGCAATTGTCCAAAAGTCCGAAATAGGAAGAACATTAAGATGGCTTGACGATCTGATGTAAAAAAATCCACCAGCTTGTCAGGATGGCGGGCGGAGGATTAATCTGTTCCTGCCACAAAGCCAACAGGCGTTCCGTTAATTGGCAGGCTCTTCCACTGCTTGCCGCATTCACATCCATTGTCATTAAACCTTTCTCTGGATTTCTCTGTCTTACCGCATGCAGGCAGGCAGGCAGGCAGGCAGGCAGGCAGGTAGACAGGCAGGCAGGCAGGCAGATAGGCAGGCAGGCAGGCAGGCAGGCAGGCAGCAGGCATGCAGGCAGGCAGGCAGGCAGGCAGGCAGGCAGGCAGCAGGCAGACAGGCAGCAGGCAGCAGGCAGCAGGCAGACAGGCAGGCAGGCAGACTAGGCTACCGAAAATAATAAAATATATCGAAAATATGGAAATCGCTGCAACATAATTTCTTTTTGCTGAATGTTAGTCTACATGGTTTGTAGAATCTTAAAATCAACCCTAGGACACATAGGTCACTATCCTACTACCTGAAAATTGGGTCACATTACGCAATACCTTGTACAAATGACCGACTTTAGAAATATTTATGGTAATATATAGAAGTTGCACCTCGTTGGAAAGGTCTTGAAAAATTACGTTCAAATCTGTCATCAAAACAGATGTATAGCAAATATTACAGCAGAGAACGGCTTGTTTTTGTGTGCCAGTCATGAATCAGCATGCGTAAGGTCTGTTTGTCCTAGTATTCCTCGGTCGCCTCCTCCAGCAATGTCACAAAAGAATTTGTACAAGTAACACCACGGCAGTTACCATAAACAGTGGATCGGGCCTGTCAATGTTTCTTACAGCTACATCTCCCTGAATCACAGTGTGTCCTACAGCTGCATCTGATGATCTGAAGAAATGAGTCTGGAGCAGGAGGCAGATCAGCCTTGCAAGGCTCAGGGGTCGTCATTTACACGCCATCCCCAGTCCTCTGGATTCAGGTTGAGGTCCCGGTGCATCCATTGCTAGGCTTGAAGGTGTGCCTGCATACTATGATATTTGCAGGCATCACTGGTTGGTGGTAGATTATGGACTTGTACAAAGCTGGTGCTTAAAGCCACTTTCTCTGTAAACTTCTAATAGTGTAGTTCATCCAGTGCATTGATGCGGTTTCCGTTATACATGGAGATGATGACTTTCTCACCTACAGACACCACCTCTTCCACTGTGGCTGTGCATTTGGAAAACACGCCAGCATCTTCGTGAAAGACGTTATCTGCCTTCAGCTTCCTTTGTGTGGCTGTGCCTTTTCCCACTCCAAACAACACTGAGGTTGTATCACATCCTGTGATGGCAAGCACAAACAGTAATGTCTGGCAAATCTCCTCTCCAAGGGCTTGCTGTGGTCACTAAATATCCCGTACTCGCTGAGGGTTTTTTCTCTTAGACTTTGAATCTGATCTGAAGATGATAGTTCTCAGATCTGGGCTAATATGGTGGCAGAGCAAAACCAGGAGATCGGTGTTTTCTCCAATGACCACAAGAGGATGATCAGTTGCACGTCTGATGGAAGTCTCAACAATCAGGAAATCTGCATCATTTTGGCTGTGAAGTGTTGGATGTCCATTTGCCAGAAGCATATCACTAAGCACAATGATAAATCTCTTGCTTGTTCGCATGGTTTGCCGGGAATTATCCCTTTTCTGATGATAAAACCATGTCAGCATTGAAATTGACTGTAGTTCCAACAACACCTCCTGTTCCTATCTGTCCAATACTTCTCTGGTAACTGATAGCGTCTCACCTTGAATCAAGTTGATAACATTCACGCTTTGTCGTGTGTAACTCGTCAGATTCGTACTGCTGAGCGTCTGTTTGAGCCATGGCATCCCTTTCTGATAAATGTTCGTCTGTAATGACAGCTGGTGAGACTGGAAGGTACACAGTAAATGATATAGCTGTAATCATAGCATTCAGAGCAGCATCAACCAGAATGTGACCTCTGAAAGCCCTTGCCATTGCTTTTCCAGTCAGCATGTGTCCAACAGTATTGGAGGCATACACAACCTTAAGCACTTGCTGAAGTCCAGAACCCCACTTGATCCTGCCTATAAAGCCATGGAAATTCATTTGAGTGTGAAAGCCTCCCAGATGGAGAACAATTGATTTCAGGTCGCTATCTTCAGGCTCTTTCTGGACGATCAGCTGGGACTTCTACCAAAGTGTTTGGTCAAACGTCAGCACAGGATTGATTCCAAGACATCTGGCTTCAGCATACACAAACTGCAAAGTAGAGTAAATGCACCTCATACTACTTGGATTGAGATCAATCATCAGAAGGCAGAACATAGATGACCACCCAGGATGTTCTCCTCGGCTCAACGACTTCATGAAACCTGATCACCCTGGTCTTGGTGAACGCAAAGGCCAGGATAACTTCCACAGAAGGCCCTGTGTTGATTGGGGATCCTCACAATAGAAATCATGCAACGGAGTGTATCTGAAACAATCAAAGTCCTGTCTACGAAGGTTGTAAAAATGGATGTTGATCTTCCTAACTGCTGTGACATCTTCAAGTGTTCCAGATATTCTTCGAATTGCTTGTTGCCTTCTAGTACCTGGGGTAATGACAGCAATTGTATCCATACCATGGAATGTACTAAACCCATCAAGAGTGCACACATTGTGATCAACATTATCAGCAACATATTGTATAATGTGACCTTTTGTTATGCCGGGAATGTCTGTTCCCTGGGTCAGTGCTGCAGATACTTTAAACTTCTTTACTTTAGAATGCGATATACAGAATCCAAGCTGGAACAAGATGTTAGTTAAAAACTGAGATGCAAACTGGTGGTACATTTGAACAGCTAGGCCAACTTGCAAAGGAGCCAGGAGTATTTTGGGTCTTGCAGCTTGTATGATGGCTTGGTCTATGGCAGCTATTTTCAGATCGTTCTCTATTCCACAGAAGACTGTTTTCAGGAACAACTGGAGTGAGTCAGGGACAAAATGTAAGTTCCCTGAGACAGACTTGGTCTTATCTGATCCTGGCTACACATCCTTGATAGCAAAACTCCTTTTATATCACTTTCAATCGATTTTGTGGCAGTTTCGTATTAGGTTCAGTTTTTGTTGTTGTTGTTGGTTTTGTTTTGTTTTTTTGTTGTTCTTCTTTGCATCTGAATCTTCTGTCTGTGGGGTGTCAAAGTGATGTCTGTTCTAAGAGTTACCACAGAAATCTTTTTGCCTCTGCTTGATATTAATATATCTAACCCAAAATGTTCAATAAGTTTGTTTTTCATATGTTTTGTAGTGTATGCACGAACTCCATCCCCGCAAAACTCCTGCACTTTTAATACAAGATCAGACAATGTGGCTTGTTCATCATCATTCTCGTCCAAATATTGGCAGACTTTTAGAAAAACTTCCTGCCTAGCCTGTTGAGGATCTTCATAGAAAGTAGCTGGTTTTGTTTTCTTTGCATCGGTAAATCTATCAGAACTACTTCTGTGTGTTCTAAAGCTGACACTGAAGGCATCATGGTACACAGCATCCCATGCAATGAGGTCTTCCCAACATGTGGACTGGATTCTGTCAGATACTGTTTTTGCCCAGCTGTCATCTCATTCCTTGCAAACACCTAGGATA
>JAPXFY010000023.1:57582963-57587963 GCA_030674185.1 Monoplex corrugatus
CAGACTCTCTATCTCCCTCGCACCCCCATGGGGATGCCAAGGGTTCTTTCAGTATAAACAGTATCCCCATCTTCTGGATATTCTGTGCTAAAAAGTTCCTCTTTTCTTTCACTCTCTTTGTTTCTGCCTTGTTCCTTTGCTTTCTGTCATTGCTTTCTATCATTTTCTGCCTTGTTGGTCTATTCATCTGTATGTGTTCAATAAAGTCTTACATGCTTTCTCCTAGGATTGATAATTGGGTACATGTATTAAGTTCATTTTTGGCTCTAAGGAAATGAGATATGCGGAAGCAATATTTGGTAATTTAGGCCCGTTTTTATATTTTTTTTGTCCTTAGATATGTTTGAATTTGTATTCAGGTTTGGTTTTTTAAATACCCATGTTCGATAAATTGGACAGAGTGGTAAGCACCAGGGGCATCTCGTTAAATTATGTGCGCGAATGCATTGATATGTGTACTTCATTTTCTTTTCTTTTTCCTGTTGAAGTATTGTATATGTTTTGAATGGTTGTAGCCCCTGATATGGCTCTGCGCAGTCGGCTGGGCTTTAAACAACAACAGTAATAACAGTGACAATAACAATGACCTTATCCGACCTGATGGGCGTGCTGACCTCACTGACGGCCAGTGTTAACGACTTGAAATCCAACGTAGATTTATTGACTAGCGACATGAATTTAAATAATTTAGAAAAAACAGCGAGCGATATTGAGTCTGAATGTGTTCACACACTGAATGCCAAACCTGCCTTCCCCTTGTCCTTTATGTCACTTGTCTCTTATGTCACATTATAAACTTATGTCACTTTGTCATTATGTCACTAATGTTACTTATGCATCTTATGTCGCTTCATATCACACTAGTCACTTTGTGTCTTTTATGTCAATTATATCAACTTATGTCATTTATGTCACTAATGTTACTTTATGCCATCTTATGTCGCTTCATATCACACTATGTCACTTTGTGTCTTCTTTACATATTCACTTATGTCATTATGCATTATGTTACTTTATGCATTATGTCGTCATATCCATATGTCTTTGTTTTCTATGTACTTATGTCACAATGTCATTATGACTTTGGTCACCTTATGTCACTAAACGTCTTCTTATGTCACTTTATGCAACTTTGTGTCGCTTATCTCTTTTGTCACTTTATGTCACATACGCCACCTTACCACTTAAGTCATTTATGACTTATATATTTGCACTTAGTACTTAATCTTTTGTCACTTTATGTAACATTATCACTTTGTCACTTTATGTTTCTGTGCGTTACTTACGTCACGTTAGGTCAGTTTATGTTGTTTTTTGTCGCCTTACGAGTACATAACATTATGTCCCTTATTGTCACTTTATGCAACTTTATGTTGCCTTAGTCACTTTATGTTACTTATTGTAACTATATGTCACCTCATGTCTCCTTAGGTCAACTTGTTTCACATTACAGCTCTTTTTGACACTTTATGTCACTTAATGACACTTTATGTCACTATGTCACTTTATGTCACCTCTGTCTTTTTATGTCGCCTTATGTCCCTTTATGTCACGTTAGGTCACTTCATGTCACTTTATGTCACTTTATTTCCCTTTTTGTCAGTTTATGTCGCTTTTTGTCACTTTATGTCACTTTACGTCGCCTTATGTCAGTTCGTCTCACTTTATGTCACTTTATGGCCACCTTTGTCATCTTATGTCAGTTTACGTCTCCTTAATGTCACTTTATGTAATTTTATATCACGTTTTGTCATTCTATGTCGCCTTATGCTACCTTATAGAACTTTATGTCACTTTATGTCACTGTGACTCAGGCTGAATCTCGTAGGACTCGGAGGAGGTCTGGCCCCCAGACGTGAGGCATGCAGGCCCACCGGCGTGTGGACACGCCCTGGTGCCCACGAACCAGATCCCCAAGCTATGGGTAAATAGCTCCACTGCCTTGTGGACATCTCGGGAGAGAGTAAGGCTAAGGGAGTCAACCCTAAAATAAAAAACCGGTAGGGACTGTCATGCGGCGCAGGTGACACCAGACCGTCAGCCAGCTACTGCGACCAAAACCAAAATTAAATTCAACACCAAGGTGGCAACATGGAATATAAGAACAATGTTGCAGAAAGGTAAATTGGACAACATCAAAATGGAGATGGAAAGGCTTAACATTGGTATTTTAGGACTGGGGGAAATGAGATGGAAGGGGGCAGGCATGATAACATCAGGAGAATATACAGTGATATACTCTGGTGGTAATTCACATGAAAGAGGAGTAGGCATCATAATGGACAAAGACAAATCAAAAGCAGTTAAAGGATACTGGCCAGTGTCCGACAGAGTTTTACTGGTCAAATTCAGAGGGAAACCTTTTGATATCAACATCATACAGATGTATGCACCAACATCCGCAAGTACTCAGGAACACATCGACAACTTCTACGAAGTTTTAGAGATGGCCAAGGTCCAATGTAAATCACAGGAAGTTACAGTCATAATGGGAGATTTTAATGCTAAAGTGGGACAGGATAGGGTGGAGGATACAGTTGGACCTCATGGCCTTGGTACACAAAACGAAAGAGGGGGGAAGCTTGTAGAATGGGCACAGATGAATGAGTTCATAGTAGGAAACACCTGGTTTGAGCAGCCTAACAGAAGAAAATGGACTTGGATGAGTCCAGGAGATAATACCAAAAATCAAATTGACTACATCCTGATTAACAAAAGATTTAGAAATTCTTTACTGTCAGCAAAAACACTACCAGGCGCATACTGCAACAGTGACCACAATCCGGTAGTGGGAAAGTTTAGGCTGAAATTGAGGAAAAGGAAACAGACCAAAAGCAACATCAAACTAAACCTTGGACTCTTGAAGACAGATGAAATGACACGTCAAAAATTTAATGTACATGTTCAAAACAAATTCAGTGCTCTGGAAGACGTTGGTGACAGTGAGGAACAATGGACAAAGTTGAGAAGTTCTATAAATGAAGCTTGTGAGGAAATCCCTAAGGCAAATAGAAAAGCAAAAAAGAGCTGGATTACTAATGAAATTTTGGGCCTGATGGAGAAAAGAGGAAGGCAAAGAGAAACGAGGAGATATACAGGAACATAAACAAAGAAATCAGGTATAGGTGCAATGAAGCTAAGGAAGCTTGGCTGAACACAAAATGCAAAGAGATAGAAGAACGACACAAAATGGATCCTCAGGGTATGTACAGACGAATTGAAGAAATACATACACATCAACTGGTTGCTTGAAATCAAAAGATGGCACGCTTATCATGGAAAAAGACAAGGTATTAGACAGATGGGGAGAGTACATTAAAGACCTTTTTGAGGATGACAGAAACGAAGAACGCATCATAAAAAAGAACTTTGAAGGACCACCCATAATGAAAGATGAAGTCAGAGCAGCACTGAAAAAGATGAAATCAGGAAAAGCTCCAGGACCAGACAACATTACTACAGAGATGATTGAAGTCCTGGAGGAATTTGGCATAGAAAAAATAACAGTCCTCCTAAATGAAATTTATGACACTGGAAAAATCCCCAAAGATATGTCAAAATCAATTTTCATTGCACTTCCAAAGAAGACAGGGGCTATAGAATGCGAACTCCATCGCACAATCAGTTTGATGAGTCATGTAACAAAAATCCTGTTAAGAATAATCATGACGAGGACAAGGAATAGAATCAAAAGAGAAATAGCAGAAGAACAGTGTGGATTTGTGGAGGGGAAAGGAACTATTAATGCCATATACATCCTAAGAACTATCATAGAGAGATCAGTTGAGATGAATAAGGATTTGTATTTATGCTTTGTTGACTATACCAAGGCTTTCGATCGGGTACGACATGAAGAATTGATCAACCAACTGGAGAGACTCAATGTCGATGGAAAAGATCTACGAATAATCAGGAATATGTACTGGGAACAAACAGCTGCAATGAGAATAGAAAACAATATAAGCTCTTTTCAAAACATCAAAAAGAGGAGTCAGACAGGGTTGTGTTTTGTCACCAGATCTGTTTTCACTATATAGCGAAAACACCTAGAAGAAGACCCTGGATTAAAGGTTGGAGGGAAAATGATAAACACAATTCGATACGCAGATGACACCGTGCTAATTGCAGAAAATGAAAGGGACCTACAAAACCTTGTGAATATACTAGAAACAGAAAGCAAAGGTAAGGGGTTGGAACTAAACAGCAGGAAGACTGAAGTCATGGTGATCAGTAAAAAACATGAAATCCCCTCATGCAAAATAACAGCAAATGGCACAACCTTGACACAGGTTAATAAGTTCAAATACCTGGGAACGGTCATTTCATCAGACGGCAGATGCACATCGGAAATAGCTGGCAGAATCGGCCAAGCCAAAACAGCATTCAAGAAGACGACAAGCATTCTTACCAACAAATGCCTATCAATTAACATCAGAAAGAGAGTCCTTGAGTGTTATATAGAACCAATACTGTTGTACGGATGCGAGACGTGGACAGTCAGCAAGCAAAGCCAGAGCAGGATTGAGGCAGCCGAGATGTGGTTTCTCAGAAGAATGTTGAGAGTTCCATGGACAGCAAAGAAAACAAACGAGACAGTCTTGATGGAGGCAGACACAAGTCGATCACTGATAAGGAAGATTAGGAAAAGACAAGCAACATTTATAGGCCATTTTATGAGGAAGGGGGATTTGGAGCACCTGGTCTCAACGGGAAAGCTGGAGGGAAAGAGAGCACCGGGTAGACCCAGGGAGAGAATGCTGGACGGACTTGCAGAGTGGCTGGGGATGA
Organism: Monoplex corrugatus; assembly: GCA_030674185.1. Classification (NCBI taxonomy): domain Eukaryota; kingdom Metazoa; phylum Mollusca; class Gastropoda; order Littorinimorpha; family Ranellidae; genus Monoplex; species Monoplex corrugatus. The sequence goes on from JAPXFY010000023.1 coordinate 57,587,752, forward strand.
AGAGGGTGGGGGAGATGCTAGGTGCAACGAGAGATAGAGATGGTTGGAAGTCCATGATCGCCAACGCCATGCGGCAGGGCACCTAATGATGATGATGGTGATGATGTCACTTTATCAGTTCTTTGACACCTTTATAATCATACATAGTATTTTGCATTATCACATTACAGCTGTTCACATAGTACAGTAATAAAAACAAAATCCTGACAGGA
>JAPXFY010000023.1:57592963-57605463 GCA_030674185.1 Monoplex corrugatus
GACTATGTTTTACCCAGTCTATGTTTTATACTGGTATTTTATCAGCCTACCACTGACTGGAATAATCTTGGTTACATGTAAATGATATGTGTATGTGTGTATCTCAGCTTCAGAAAAGGAATATGTATACATATTCCTTTTTTATACCTTCTCTGACGTGGAAAAATGGGGGGGGGGGGGGAGAGCTGGTGTATGTGCGCGCGTGCATGTGGGTAAACATGAACAGTAGCGAATGTTTGGGCTGGGACAGTGTTTTGCACGCTTTGTATCTGATGAATAACTCTTTATGAATTTTAGCTTTGGTGAATAGTTCTCTTTTTTACAGTCTATGTGTTTTAGCACAACGTAGTCAGAGAATAAAGTCCCCTTGAGGAAGGCGGGTGTACCGCCGAAAATTTGGGAAAATTTTACGTCGGCTTGTTGTCTTTTCTGTTCACATGCTGCTTCATATATATATATAGGTTCGCTCCCCGGCGTGGGAAAAAAATAGACAACAGCAGAAGGGCATCCAGGAGTCATGACCTGGATGTGGCCCGGCCCCCGAGAGTGTAAGGAGTTCAGGGCCGAAACAATTGTCTAAAGGGGGTTACTTCTCTGAAGACCTTCTGTTGTCTAGCTCTCCCTAGAGTTTCTTTCTACCTATATATATATATATAATATATATATATACACACCTAACATATATAGAATCAAAGGGAAAAAAAGAAAGTAAAGGAAGCATTAATCCATTAATAACAACCAAGGCCCGGGGGGTGGGGTGGGTGGGGGTGGGTGGGGAGGAGACATCTCGAGGAAGGCGGTGATGATGATAGATTAATTGTAACAGTTGCCGCGTCAGAGAAGTTATAAAAAGTTCAAATAAAAAATCAGTTTCCGCGTTCATGTCAATATGTCAATCGATTACGTGTCACAGAGAGAGAGAGACAGAGAGAGAGAGAGAAAGAGAGAGAGAGAGAGAGAGAGAGAGAGAGAGAGGAGAGGAGGGAGAGAGGAGAGAAAGAAAATCAAGAGAAAAAGATAGGAGGGAGAGAAGAAAAATCAAAGAAAAAGATAGAAAGACAGCTAGACAGACAAACGGATAGAAATATTTATTGAACCGCTGCTTTCTTGCCTGCGTTTGTACACACACACCGCGCGCGCGCCACACACACACACACACAACACACACACACACACACACATACAACACACACACAAATCACACACCCTACACACTCATCACACACCACACCACACCACCACATAAAACGCACGCGCGCGCGCGCAAATACACACACATACACACACATACTGTCAAAAAGCAGGTGCCTGAACAGATGTTAAAAAACTACGAACATACGCGAGCGCGCGCACATACACACATGCAGAGAGAGAGAGAGAGAGGTAGAGACAGAGAGAGAGAGAGAGAGAGAGAGACAAAGACAGAGAGAGAGACACAGAGAGAGAGATACATATACACACAAACACACATACACGTGCACATACATACACATACACACACATACACATACACACACACATACATATACATGCACGCACACACGCACGCAGTACGCACATACACTTTTAAAAACAAAACAAAACAAGACAACAACAAAAAGAAATCTATTCCAGCGCTCATTATATTGACAGGTAAAGATCCCTGTCATCCGTTTTCTTGTTGAGCAAAACTTTCGTAATCTTTCCTCCACTCCCTGTGACTTAAAACACACACACACACACACACACACACACACACCACACACACACACACACACACCACACACACACACACACACACACACACACATAGACCATACACAACCCACACCACACCAACACCACACACACACACACACACACACACACACACACACACACAACACACCACACACACACACATAGACACATACACAACACACCACACACACACACACACATACACACACACACACACACAACACACCACAACACCACACACAACACATACACACACACACCACACACACACACCACACACACACACACACCACACACACCACACACACACACACACACACACACACCACACCACAACACACACACACACACACAACACACAACACACACACACACACACACACACACACACACACACACACACACACACACACACACACACACACACACACACACACACCACACCACACACACACCACACACACACACACACGACAATACAACACACACACACACACACACACACACACAACCACACACATCACAACACACACACACACACACACACACTAACATCATCACACACACACACACACATCTCATACCACACACGCACGACGCACACACAACATGCATACACAAACATACACTGACAAAACAACAACAACAAGAACGACAAAAAAAATGGCGATTGATTTTCCATACATCCAAACATTCTTTCTTCAGTTCATCATTTCTTAGTCATCTGTCTGTTGAATTTGCCTTTTCTGTAACTGTGACTGTAAAAGGTTATTAGGAATTAAAAGGAAAAAAAAAGAAACGATAAAAAATATTCCTCTCGCAGAAAGGAACTGGCTTTAAATTCAACTGATAACATGCTGGCCTACCCATGTGCGCAAACAAGTGGGTACAATCCTTGTATTTCTAAGGTTGTATGGACACCGACTAAGCAAGCAAGCAAGAAAGCCCAAGCAACCAACCAACCAACCAACCAACCAACAACCAACCAACCAACCAACATGACCAACCAACCAACCAACACCAACCAACCAAACCAACCAATCAACTTACCAACTTACCAACTTATCAGCCAACCAACAAACAAACAAAAATATCAGAAAAACTTGAAAATAGTATGAGAACGCGTGTGTAATGAACAAACTAAGACAGGCGCAAACAAACAAAGAAACAAACAAACAAACATATAGACAGACAGATAGATAGATAGATAGACAGATAGAGAGAGAGAGAAAGAGAAGAGAGAGAGAGAGAGAGACAGAGAGAGAGAGAGAGAGGAGAGAGAGACAGAGAGAGAGAGAAAGAAGAATATTCGTACAAAAGTTAAAGCAAACATTCGTCATGAACCAGAAAAAAACACGAAAAAAGAACAAGAACACGTATTTAGTACAACAAGACGAGACAGGCGCAAATTTTCGGCGAACTAGCCTTTGTCAAGCGTAAGATCACAAAACAAACAAACACCAGATACAAAAAAACTGGGAGAAAAAGACTGAAACTTCCCTGCTGCTCTGTTCAGTGTAAGACAAGCTGTTGAAGGGAATGAATCGTCTGTAGTGAGTTGGAAGGCCTAGAAATGGCATGTGACGTCGAAGTCTTTTTTCACGCCATCGATTGAGGTCTTCCATTGTCATGTCTTTCGCTTTAAATCCACATCTCTGTTTGTTATATGCTCACTGAGTCAGAGCTGGAGAGGCTGGATTCTGTTCAGATGACCAAACCACTTAATTCTCTGTTGAGGAATATTATGGTAGACTGCTGTTCTTTCCACTGTTTCTCTGATCCTTGTGTTGCGAATCATGTCGTGCCTGGTTTGTATTAAACCACACATCATCTGATAAGCGGTAATTTTGTGTTTGAGGGTGTTGGTCAATAAAAGCAAGGAGATGAGTAGCTAATGGCAAGCGAAAATCATCTGTACACCCATGCAGTTATGAAGAAATCCTGATAACAGAAAAAAAAAAAAAAAAAAAGAAATAAGTAAAAAGAAGAAAGGCAGACCTCCAACCTCATACATCGAGAACATAACCAGCATCAGTGCCCTAAATATTAAGAAATTGTCCACAAAAGTCAAGACAGAGCGCCTTGAGGGAGATAGTGGTGACAAAATGTGCAGCGGCCAACACCGAACCCGGTGACGCCAACAGGAGAGAAGAAAAATGAAAACAAGTTCTCTACTTTGGCGTCGTCAGTGTTACCATCAGTATGACAGCATTAGTGACAGCAAGGTAGTGAAAACAGACGCTCAGCAACACAGACGATAAGCAATACTGACGATCAACAACACAGACGATCAACAACACAGACGATCAGCAAACAGACGATCAGCAACAGACGAACAGCAACACAGACGATCAGCAATACAGACGATAAGCAACACTGACGATCAGCAATACAGACGATCAGCAATACAGACGATAAGCAATACAGACGATCAACAACACAGACGATCACAACACAGACGATCAGCAACACTGACGATCAGCAATACTGACGATCACAACACAGACGATGAACAACACTGACGATCAGCAATACTGACGATCAACAACACAGACGATCAACAACACAGACGATCAACAACACAGACGATCAACAACACAGACGATCAACAAACAGACGATCAGCAACACAGACGATCAGCAATACTGACGACAACAACACAGACGATCAGCAAACAGACGATCAGCAACACAGACGATCAGCAACACAGACGATCAGCAACACAGACGATCAGCAAACTGACGATCAGCAACACAGACGATCAACAATACAGACGATCAGCATCACAGACGATCAGACAACACAGACGATCAGCAACAAGACGATCAACAACACAGACGATCAGCATCACAGACGATCACAACACAGACGATGACAGCAACACTGACGATCGGAAATACAGACGATCAGCATCACAGACGATCAGCAACACAGACGATCAGCAACACAGACGATCAGCAACACAGAGATCAGCAAACAGACGATCAGCAACACAGACGATCAACAACACAGACGATCAGCAATACAGACGATCAGCAACAGACGATCAACAATACAGACGATCAGCAAAACTGACGATCAGCAATACAGACGATCAGCAAAACTGACGATCACAATACAGACGATCAGCAATACAGACGATCAGCAACACAGACGATCAGCAACACAGACGATCAGCAACACATGACGATCAGCAACACAGACGATCAGCAACACAGACGATCAGCAACACAGACGATCAACAACACAGACGATCAGCAACACAGACGATCAACAACACAGGCGATCAGCAACACAGACGATCACAACACAGACGATCAGCAACATTGACGATCAACAACACAGACGATCAGCAATACAGACAATCAGCAATACAGACAATCAGCAACACAGACGATCAGCAATACAGACAATCAGCAATACAGACATCAGCAACACAGACGATCAGCAATACAGACGATCAGCAATACAGACAATCAGCATCACAGACGATCAGCAACAGACGACCAGCAACACAGACGATCAGCAACAGACGACCAGCAACACGTCGATCAGCAACACAGACGATCAGCAATACAGACGATCAGCATTGGTGAAGGACAACTATTAACCTTCAGAGGGGGGGGGGGGGACACCATCTCAACTCAGCGCCATCCTTTGTTCTGCTGGTAATACGCCAATATTTCTGTTCTCCTATTTGTGTGTAACTAGTAAATCAATTAATCAATTAACAGTTACTTAATATTTATGTCGTTGTTTGGGTTTCTTTTTACTTCATATATGGCTCTTTGGTTTCAGGATAATATGAGTGAATTTCTTTTTTATGTTTCTATGTGTATGAGTGTATGTTTAAAATCACAATAGGCATTCCCTGTGCTGACACTTGGTAAAATAAACTTCTTTCTTTTCATTCTTCTCGTTAAATAACTATTGTTTCAGCCAGAATGAAATAAGATTTACTGTAATGGTAAAAAAAAAGTCGGTACATGGAGGTAAATGTGCCTGTAATCATGGGAAATGACATGTATTATTGAGCATTTCAAGTCAGCGTGCGGATGCCCTTGTAAAATCATTACCATTGTACGACAACTATACGATGGCGTGTTGGCCAGAGTTCAAGGCAACGGAGAAACCTTCCAGCCATTTTCTGTCTCCAACGGAGTAAAACAAAGTTGTGCTCTTGCGCCCACCCTATTCAGTCTCGTGTTCTCAGTCATACTGACAATCGCCTTCAGAGACTCAGACGCAGACACAGGCACCAGGTACTGCACTGACAGGTCACTTTTCAACCTCAGGATGTTTCAAGCAAAAACCAAGGTTCTGACAGACTCCGTCAATGAATTCCTGTTGGACCTCCTGTGCCTTCAAATCCTCCGCCAAAGATGACGTGTAAAACAATGTTGACAAATTCTCTCACGCTTGCAACAACTTCGGCCTGATGATCAGCGTGCCCTAAAAGTCTCATTTTCTTAAATCCTCTGCCAAAGGTGACGTGCGAAACACATGTTGACAAATTCTCTGATGCTTGCAACAACTTCGGCCTTTCGATCGGAGCGAAAAAGACTGAACTCACGCATCAACTAGTGCCAGGACAACCCTACTCAGAACCCAACATCACTGTCAGCGGGCATGACTGTGGTAAACAAGATCATCCATCCTTGGCAGCACCTTCTCCAGAACTGTTGTTATCGATGATGAGGTAAGTGCCAGATTTGCCAAAACGAGTACTACCTTCGCCAGACTTCAGACGAACATGCAGAACAGAAGAGGCATCACCCAGGTGTACCGGGCAGTAGTTCTCACCACACTGCTCTATGGCTGTGAAACATGGATGGTCTATCAGCGGGAAGCCTGAAAGTTGAACAACTTTCACAGCACCTGTCTCAGAAAGCTTCTAGGAGAAAATGGCAAGACAAGATCCCAGACACTGAGGTCATCGTTCGAACAGCCTGCCCAGTATGTACATCATATTGATACAGTCACAAATGCAATTGGCAGGGCACACAGTTCGCATGTCAGACTACTGGCTTCCAAAGAAACTGTTATTTGGCGAACTACATCAAGGAAAACGCTCCCAGGGAGGTCAGAAGAAGCGCTTCAAAGATACTCTGAAAGCGTCAGTAAAGGACTCTGAAAGCATCACTGAAGGAATCTGAAAGCGTCACGGAAAGAATCTGAAAGCATCACTCACTGAAGGACTCTGAAAGCGTCACTAAAGGACTCTGAAAGCGTCACTGAAGAACTCTGAAAGCGTCTCTGAAGAACTCTGAAAGCGTCACTGAAGGACTCTGAAAGCGTCACTGAAGGACTCTGAAAGTGTCACCGAAGGCCTTCAACATCAGCCCTGATACAGCTCTAGATGTAGGAAAGTGGCCATCGGCTGTCAGCAAGGGCTCTAAAAATCTACAAAGCCGTTAGAACCAGTGCAGCTGAGGAACGTGGGCAGGCCAGGACAAACAGAACCAGCAACCCACCATTTATGGCCACCATTGTCTGTCTGCACTGCCAGAGACTTTTCAAGACGTGGACAGGACTGACCAGCCATCCCCATACCCACAACTCACAACCACCCCAACCCGCTAATGATTTGATGATCTTCGTCGATCAGACGGACGAAAATGTAGTAGTAGTAGTAATAGTAAGTAGTAAGTAGTAGTGGTGATGGTGGTGGTAGTAGTAGTAGTAGTGGTGGTGGTGATGGTCGTGGTGGTAGTAGTAGTAATACATGTAGTAGTAGTATCATTACTATCGTCATTATTGTCATCATTATTATCATTACTATTATTATAAATATCGTCATGATTATTATGATATTATTATTATTATTACTATTGTTGCTGTTGTTGTTGTTGTTATCATTGTTGTTGTTGTTATATCGTCATCATCATCATCATTGTTATTGTTATCATTATTGTTATTGTCTCATCATCATCATCGTCATCATCATTATTAATCATTATCATCATCATCATTATCATCACATCATTATCATCATCATTATTATTACAGAATCTCTACAAAGAAGTATTAACGGAAAGTTATTTCAAAACAAAGACACTTTCAAACATTTCCACCACCATGATGACACAGCTTGTGGCCAACGTGTCATCAAAGAGGGAACTCAACATGATGACCAAAGCTCCCAGGTTGTTCAAAAAAATGACAGTGATGCGAACAGAACACGGCAGGCTTTCCTCTCCTGCAGCGACAACCCAGACAATCTGATCGACGAAGCCACGGCCGAGCAAGTGGAAAGAATCTTCGTGATGAGTGTGCTCCCTTTAATAGAACTCTTCGGCGTTTCCACCAACGTCATCAACTGCCTCGTTTTCGTGCGACAAGGTTTGAAAGACCGAATCAACTTGTGCCTGTGCAGTCTTGCGATCGCAGATCTGGGTGTCCTTGTTCTGATGTTCTCTGCCAAGTTCTTCAGCTTTCTGGGTCTGTTTGATGAAGATATGGGTGACTACTGGAGTAAGAAGAATATTGAAACGATTCTGGGTCCGAAGTTGGCGATGATGAACATCTGCAACCTAATGACGATGATCATTTCCGTGGAAAGATGCATCTGTGTAGTCTCACCCTTTACTGCCAAAATATTCCTGAAGACCAGGTGATTCTAGATGGTTGTGGGTAGTGTGTTGTGTGGTGTGTGTGTGTGTGTGTGTGTGTGTGTGTGTGTGTGTGTGTGTGTGTGTGTGTGTTGTGTGTATGTGTGTGTATGTGGTTTGTGTGTTGTGTGTGTGTGTTGTGTGTTGTGTGTGTATGTGGTTTGTGTGTGTGTGTATTTGTGTGTGTTTGTGTGTGTAGTGTGTGTGTGTGTGTGGTTTGTGTGTGTGTGTGATGTGTGTGTGTGTGTGTGTGTGTGTGTGTGTGTGTGTGTGTGTGTGTTGTGTTGTGTGTGTCTATGTGCGTGCATGTTCGTTCATTCGTTCTTTGATTTAACGTCTTTTCATTATGCGTGATATTAGACGGATGTGTGTGTGTGTGTGTGTGTGTGTGTGTGTGTGTGTGTGTGTGTGTGTGTGTGTGTGTGTGTGTGTGTGTGTGTGTCTGTGTCTGTGTGTGTGTGTCTGTGTGTGTGTGTGTTTGTGTGTGTGTGTGTGTGCGCGCGCGCGCTGTGTTTACATCAACAATGCTTTGTTGTTTGGCAGAAAATCGATGTCATCTGTCAGCCTGTACATTGCTTCAGTCGATGTTTGCCCTGGCAGCGGGTAGCAGTAGCATAGGACCGATATACCAGCACTCTCCAGGCTGAAACCTGTACGGAAAGACAAAAACATCTCCATGAAACACAAAGCCAGGATCTTCCTTGCACCGGAATATTCCATCTTCCTCTATGCATGCGACACACTGATCTTCACAGCTGATTTAGAAAGACGAATCCAAGCAGTGGAAATGAGGAGTTATCTTAAACACCAGATTGAGGCAGCCGAGATGTGGTTTCTAAGAAGAATGTTGAGAGCTCCATGGACAGCAAAGAAAACAAACGAGACAGTCTTGATGGAGGCAGACACAAGATCATTCATAAGGAAGATTAGGAAAATACAGGCAACATTTGTAGGCCATTTTATGAGGAAAGGGGAATTAAAGCACCTGGTCACAACAGGAAAGCTGAAGGGAAAGAGAGCACCAGGTAGACCCAGGGAGAAAATATTGGACGGACTTACAGGGCTGAGGACAGAGAGGGTGGAAGATGTGCTTGCGGCAACAAGGGATGGATATATATGGAGGGCCATGGTCGCCAAGACCATGCGACGGGGCACATGATGAAGATGATGATTAAACACCAGATATGCTGATCATATCACCAATGAACAAGGGCACCAAACCATCAAGCAGCGCGTTAGACTGTATGAAGACCTGGCTTCAATTAAGACAAGAAAACCATGCTGGTATGGCCGTACTGCAATATTCAGAGCTAAATCATTCCCTCCAGGGAACTGTTGTCGGGAGGGAGACATAGATGAAGACAGAAAAGAACGATGGACTGCCAACATAGCAGAATGGACAGAGAACCCATTTACAGAGATCAGGCTTTGGTACACAACCTATAGAGCTGGAGAAATTTGGTGAACAGTTCTTTAGTGTAGCGCCTCAAAGATTCTTTACGGATTAATGAAGAGAAAGAAGAAGAAGAAGAAGAAGAGAAGAAGAAGAAAGAAGAAGAAGAAGAAGAAGAAGAAGAAGAAGAAAGAAGAAGAGAAGAAGAAGAAGAGAAGAAGAAGAAGAAGAAGAAAAGAAGAAGAAGAAGAAGAAGAAGGAGAAGAAGAAAAAGAAAACAAAGACGAAGAATATAATTATTTTCAGTGGTAGGCATGAGAAATACAAGACCAAAACAAAAACAATGCAGAAGTTTATGTACAAAAATACTGAAGAAATTGCTCACAGGAAAAAGACATGCACATCAACTGGTTCCTTAAAATAAAAAAAAATGGTACGATTGTTATGGAAAAAGACAAAACATTAGATAGACAGGAAGAATACATAGACGACCTTTTTGAGATGACAGAAAGGAGGAACACATCATTAGAAAGAAATTTTAAGGACAACCAATAATGACAGCTGAAGTAGGAGCAGCGACGAAAAAGATGAAACAAGGAAAACCCAAGGACCAGACAATATTACTATAGAAATGATTCAAGCTCTTGATGAATTTGGTATTGAAAAATAACAATCCTTACAAATGAAATTTATGATACTGGAAAAAATATTCTACTGATAAGTCGAAGTCAATTTTCATTGCACTTCCAAAGAAAGCAGAGGCTACAGAATGTGAACTCCATCGTTCAATCAGCTCGTGTCATGGGACAAAAATTCTATTAAGAATAATCATGATGAGGACAAAGAACAGAATTAAAACAGAAATAGCAGAAGAACAATGTGGATTTGTTGAAGAGAAAGGAACTGTTGATGCCATATGTATCCTAAGAACTCTAATAGAAAGATCAGTTTAATAAGGATTTATATTTGTTTTGTTGATTAACTTTTGGTCTGGTAAGACACGAGGAATTGTTCAACCAACTAAAAAGCTCAGTACTGACGGAAATGAGCTAAGACTAATAACGAATATGGATTGGGAACAAGCAATAGCAATGACAACAGAAAACGATATGTTTTTTTTCAAAATGTCTAAAGAGGGGTTGGCAGGGATGTGTTCTGCCACCAGATTTGTTTTCACTTTACAACGAAACCATCATGAGAAACCTAGATAAAAGTTGGAAGAAAAATTATAAACAATCTTCGTTACGCAGATGACACTGTTCTAATTGCGGAAAATGAAAAAGACCTCCAAAATCGAGTGAATGTAATAGAATAGAAAGCTGCTATAAGGGGCTATAAAAAGTAAGAACACTGAAGTAATGGTAATCAGTAAAAAAAAAATTAAAAACACAAAAAAAACAAGAAATCCCTCATGTAAAATAACAACAAATGGCACAACGTTGAAACAAGTTGATAAGCTTAGATATCTGGAAACAACCATCTCCTCAAACGGCAAATGCACACTAAAATTATCCAACAGAATTTGCTACTCTAAAACAGCATTCAAGAAATTGAAAAGCGTTCATACCAAAAAAATGCCTACCAATTAACATCAGGAAGAGATATTTTCAATGTTATAAAGAACCAACACTGTTATATGGATGGCTGGACAACCAACAAGCAAAGTCAGAACAAGATTTAGGCAGCTGAAATGTAATTTCTAAGAAGAGTGTTAAGAGTTCCATGTAAACAAAGAAAACAAACGAGGGAGTCTTTAAAGAAGCAAGCACAAAAAAACATCAATAAAGAAAATTTGCAAAAGGCGAGCAACATTTATAGGACATTTAGAGGAAAGAAAAATTCGAGCACCTGGTCACAACAGGAAAGCTAGAGGGGAAAAGAGCACCGGGGAGACCCTACAGAGTGGGTGGGGGACAATAAGGAGATATATACTTGCAGCGACAAAAGATAGTTTTATATGGAGGCTTATAATCGCCAACAGTCATGCGTCAAGGCACATGATAATGATGATTATGATCATCGAGAATGTACTACTTCTGTTTACCATATGTGACTGCCTCAATTTCTGTCGTCAGATTGGAGGTTATGAATAACAACCTTCAGTCTGACGATGAAAATTGAGGCAGTCACCATGCACGACAATGGCTAACCTCACTGGATGACGACATGAAAGAAAGCCAAGCCTTCATCCTGACTGACTCAATGAATCTACTTCAAAAAATGCAAAATGGAGTAGGGACCCAGAATGGCACAAAGCAATGAACAGTATCAACCTTAAAAGTCTCACGTGGATCTTCTGCCCTGGACACGCTGGTGTTAAGGAAAATGAACGGGCCGATAAACTTGCAGGTAATGCCACTACAACAAAAATTCTCCATCTGGGAAAGCCTGAGGTCCTAAGACGCTTCAAATCATATCTTCGTGAACAAAATGTGAGTCATCATACCATCGAACGTCTTACCCAAGAAGGAATAGATAGAGGAAGTGGCCGAAAACAAGAGCTATCACTAATCAGACCAATATTGGTATCATCTCAAAAGTAACACTGCACAGCTCTTACAGCGTGGAATGGAAAGTATTTGGGCTTTTCCTGGAACAGAGATAAAGGAAAAGTGAAGAAAAGAAACAGACAAATGAAGAACAAGCAAGTTTACCAAACCGTCTGTGTGTGTGTGTTTGTGGGATGTTTGTTGATCGTTATCCAGATATGTCTGTAAGTTTGTCATGATACGTATATATGGGTGTCTCCTCTTTGCTGGTGTTGTTGATGTTGTTGT
>JAPXFY010000023.1:57607963-57612963 GCA_030674185.1 Monoplex corrugatus
GCCGACGCTGTCTCAGCATGGTATGCATGGTTGGGAGGCCAGCGCAGGTTAGGACTTCAGTGTTGGTCACCTTGTCTTGCCAGGAAATGCCAAGTATGCGCCGTAGGCTTCTCAGGTGGAAGGTATTGAGCCTTTTCTCCTGATGAGCATGCGTGGTCCATGCCTCGCTGCCATACAGCAAGGTGCTGAGGACACAGGCGTTGTATACAGCCATCTTTCTCTTTGTGGTCAGCTTGGGATTTGTCCACACCCTTTGTGTGAGGCGGGCTAGTGTTGTGGCTGCCTTCCCGATCCTCTTGTCGACCTCTGTGTCAAGGGAGAGGTTATCGGTGATGGTGGACCCAAGATATGTGAATTGATGGGTGGCTTCAAGCTCGTAGGTGATGGCTGGTGGAGATGGCGTGTCTTGGCCCAGGACGTTTGTCTTCTTAAGACTGATGGTCAGACCAAAATCTTTGCAGGCCTGGGAGAAGCGGTCCATTAGTGACTGCAAGTCCCGCTGAGTATGGGTCACAACTGCGGCATCGTCGGCAAATAGCATGTCTCTGATGAGGGCTTCACGGACCTTTGTCCTTGCTCAGAGGCGGGCGAGGTTGAAGAGCCTGCCATCTGATCTGGTCCGCAGGTGGATCCCTTCTTGCGCTGTGCTGAACGCATGCCTCAGGAGGAGAGCGAAGAAGATTCCAAAGAGGGTTGGGGCCAGGACGCAGCCTTGTTTCACACCGCTGCGTACGTCGAAGGGCTTGGAGAGGTTTCCGTTGAACTGCACCGTCCCTTTCAAGTTTGAGTGGAAGGACTCAATTAAGCTGTGCAGTTTGGGGAGGCAGCCGATTTTTCGGAGAGCCCTGAAAAGGCCATCTCTGCTGACTAGGCCAAAGGCCTTGGTGAGGTCAATGAATGCCACATACAGGGGCATCTGATGCTCTCTGCACTTCTGGATTTGGCGAAGGGAGAAGACCATGTCTACCGTGGATCTCTCTGCTCGAAAACCACACTGTGATTCCGGGTAGACGCGTTCAGCCAGTTTCTGCAGGCGGATTAGGAGGACCCGAGCATAGACTTTGCCAACAATGCTGAGGAGCGAGATACTTCTGTAGTTGTTGCAGTCGCTCCTTTCGCCCTTGTTTTTGTACAGGGTGACGATCTTGACATCCCTCATGTCCTGTGGTACAGCTCCCTCATTCCAACACTGACAGAGAACTGCGTGCAAAGGGTGCAGAAGAGAAGTCTTGCAGTGCTTGATGAGGTCTGGGGGAATTCCGTCGTTGCCAGGTGCCTTCCCTGATGCCAGGCTATAAATGGCCTTGCTGAGTTCGTCCGCAGTTGGCTCTGCGTCAAGTTCTTCCATTACCGGCATGCACTTGATGGCATCGAGGGCTAAGGGGGACACCATGTTCTGTGTGGAGTAGAGGTCGGAGTAATGTTCCGCCCATCTTTTCATCTGTTGGCTAGGATTGCTGATTACTTCCCCAGTGGAGGATTTGAGGGGGGCGATCTTGCTCTGTGTTGGTCCCAGTGCCTTCTTGATGCCATCATACATTCCTCGGATGTTGCCTCTTTCAGCAGCACTCTGTATCTCTTCGCTGAGCTCTGTCCAGTACTCGTTTGCGCAGCGCCTGGCGTTAAGCTGAACCTTACTTCTGGCAGCCCTGAGGATTTGCAGGTTCTTCTCACTGGGTGACCGCTTATACTTGGTGAGTGCGGCACGCTTGGCCTCAACAGTGGGAGTCATCTCTGATGATTTGGCCTCAAACCAGTCGTGGGACTTCACAGTTTTCTTCCCAAAGGTGGCCATAGCAATGCGGTGCATGGTGTCTCGTAGCGTTTCCCATCTCTCAGTGGCAGAGTCTCTGGGCTGCAAATGCATCGTATTCTCTCTGAAAGCCTCTGCGAACTGTTCTACAAGATCTGGCTGAGACATCTTGCTGACGTCAATGCGAGGGTTCCCTTGTTTCTTTGAGCAGTGGAACTTCTTTGGTTGTAGCCTGATCTTGCAACATACCAGAGAGTGGTCTGTGTCGCAGTCTGCGCTGTGATAAGAGCGAGTGTGGAGAACGTTTTTGATAGCGGCACGTCTTACTAGGATCAAATCCAGTTGGTGCCAATGTTTTGAGCGGGGATGCCTCCAGGAGACTTTGTGCTGAGGCTTCGTCTTGAAGAAGGAGTTGGCGATGCACAGTTCATGGCAGGCGCAAAACTCAAGCAGTCGCTGTCCATTCTCATTCATTTTCCCCACTCCAAAGGAACCGAGGCAGAAGGGCCATGAGTCATTGTCTGCACCCACTCTGGCGTTGAAGTCGCCCAGGAGAACAAGTTGTTCTGTCCTGGGATGTTCCTTATGGTTGATGCAAGATTTTCGTAGAACTCATCCTTGGTGTCTGGAGAGGCGGACAGAGTTGGGGCATAAACGCTGATGAGAGTGACATAGCCTTCGGTGGTGTTGAGGCGGAGAGTCAAGAGTCGTTCTGAACCGCCGCTGCCTGGTTCAATCATGTTCAGCAGGCTGTTCCTTACTGCAAAGCCTACTCCGTGCTCTCTTGGGGCATCAGAACTCTTTCCTTGCCAGAAGAAGGTGTAGTCCCTTTCCTTTAGTGTTCCTGATTCAGCCAGCCGTGTTTCCTGCAGAGTGGCAATGTCCACATTGAGCCTCTTTAGTTCGCTGTTTATGACGGCGGTTTTTCTGGCGTCGCTGATGTCTTGCAGATCTTGGGAGAGCCCAGGCATCATTGTTCGGACATTCCAACAGCCCAGTTTCACTGCTGATCCTTTTCCTGATCCGTTTCTTGAATTTGAATTTTTCTTTTTGTTTGGTGCGGTAATTAACGACCTGCTTGTCAGATTTTCTCCTAATCTTCATGCACCCAATGAAGAAGGCAGGTCGTGGCGGGACAGCACCTAACTGGCTGGGGGCTGCCCAGCTTAGGTGGGCGGTAGCTGTCCAGTAAGACACGAAGGTCTCTCCCACCGTCAAAAGCAACCCCCGGCGTCAGCTCTACGCCAGTTGAGCAATGACTTATCACCGGTATCTGTTGCTTCCCGTGTTGTGCCGACACTAGTGTTAGTAGCGAGGCTGGAGTGTCCTCTCCAGGTCGTAGGTGCAGAGTGTTTGTGGATGAATGGACGGATGTAAGCCTGGGCAGTGTAATGTGGAAGACAGGCTGTTGCCCATGCAACTTGTCCCCCCTCTCCACCTCGCTGACAGATCCAAAGGAACAGCAGGGCTGTTACGTTTTGGTGCCAACGCGGCCGCAGGAGCTGCCGGAAAGTGACAAAGTTTGCCATCCAACCGCCTTAGGGGCCCCACACCGGATTTACTGTCAGGGTTTACTCCCTTAGCTAGATGGCCCGGGTAGCTCTCCAGAGCTGGCGCCCTTTGATGGATCTAATTTATTTCCACCAGGGTTTCTAGCCACCCTCCTCACCATCCTCCTGAGAGGACTGGTGGGGTTGCTGGTTTAGTCGCCAGCAATTCGACCCTGCGACAGGTAGTACTGGGTTCCAGGTTACCAGTAGCGGATACATCTATCCGACCTGACCCAAATGATGGTGGTGATGATGATGATGGTATATGTGTGTGTGTGTGTGTGTGTGTGTGTTGTGTGTGTGTGTGTGTGTGTGTGTGTGTGTGTGTGTGTGTGTGTGTGTGTGTGTGTGTGTGTGTGTGTGTGTGTGTGTGTGTTGTACGTTAGTAAGTGCGATGTCACTTGATTTGTGTAGTGTATGACGTCATGTAACCTGGTTGTATTTGACATCATGTGACCTGGTTACATTGTCATCATGTGATCTGGTTACAGTGTGTGTCATCATGCGATTTGGTTACAATATGTGACGTCATGTGACTTGTTTATAGTATGTGATGTCATGTGGCTCGGTTATAGTATGTGACGTCATGTGACCTGGTTACAGTATGTCGTCATGCGACTTGATTACAGTATGAGGCGTCATTTGACCTGGTTACAGTCTGTGACGTCATGTGACTTGGTTACAGTATGAGGCGTATTGTGACCTGGTTACAGTATGTGATGTTATGTGACTTGGTTACAGTATGTGTCGTCATGTGACCTGGTTACAGTATGTGACGTCATGCGACTTGGTTACAGTGTGAGGTGTCATGTGACTTGGTTACAGTATGAGGCATCATGTGACCTGGTTACAGTAAGTGACGTCATGTGACTTGGTTACACTATGTGACGTCATGTGACCTGGTTACAGTATGTGTCGTCATTGACTTGGTTACAGTATGTGACGTCATGTGACCTGGTTACAGTATGTGACTTGGATGCAGTATGAGCGTCGTGTGATTGGTTACAGTATGTAACGTCATGTGACCTGGTTACAGTATGTGACGTCATGTAACTTGGTTACAGTATGAGGCGTATTGTGACCTGGTTACAGTATGTGTCATCATGTGATCTGGTTACAGTGTGTGTCATCATGCGATTTGGTTACAATATGTGACGTCATGTGACTTGTTTATAGTATGTGATGTCATTTGGCTCGGTTACAGTATGTGACGTCATGTGACCTGGTTACAGTATGTCGTCATGCGACTTGATTACAGTATGAGGCGTATTGTGACCTGGTTACAGTATGTGACGTCATGTGACTTGGTTACAGTAAGTGGTGTCATGTGACCTGGTTACAGTATGTGTCATCATGCGACTTGGTTACAGTATGTGACGTCATGTGACTTGGTCACAGCATGTGACGTCATGTGACTTGGTTGTGGTGTGGTGGAGAACAGCAGGTCATGGAACATCTCACATTTGTTAACGGCTTATTGATATACTTAGGCATATCGGTATATTTCGCTGAAAACAGCATACACAACAATATCTACGAAATCTGAAGCTTAACGTTTCAACATATTGCTTCTGGAAGATTATAAATGTTTTTACAAAATGAAAAGTACAAAGTCACGACAAAGTTATAATAAATAAACTTTTTGAAAATTCCTTTGTACAATTTGGCTTTCTTATCTGAACCTACTTTTGGCTTCG
>JAPXFY010000023.1:57617963-57627963 GCA_030674185.1 Monoplex corrugatus
AGTACATACTATTGATTGATGTCCCTGAGTCGTACTATTGATGTCTCTAAGTACATGATATTGATGCCCCTAAGCAGTACTATTGATGTTTCTAGGTACATATTATTGATGTCCCAGAGTAATACTGTTGATGTCTCTAAGTACATACTATTAATGTCCCTGAGTAGTACTATTGATGTCTCTAAGTACATACTATTGATGCCCCAGGGTAGTACTATTAATGTCTCTAAGTACATACTATTGATGTCGCTTAGTAGTACTATTGATTTCTCTAAGTACATGATATTGATGTCCCTGAGCAGTACTATTGATGTCTCTAAGACATACTATTGATGTCCCTGAGTAGTACTATTGATGTCTCTAAGTACATATTATTGATGTCAATCAGTAGTATATTGATGTCTCTAAGTACATACACTGATGTCCCTGAGTAGTACTATTGATGTCTCTAATTACGTACTATTGATGTCCCTGAGTAGTATTATTGAGTCTCTAAGTACATATATATTGATGTCCAGTAGTACTATTGATGTCTCTAAGTACATACTATTGATGTCCCTGAGTAGTATTATTGACGTCTCTAAGTACATACTATTGATGTCCCTGAGTAGTACTATTGACGTACTCTACGTATATACTGTTAATGTCCCTGAGTAGTACTATTGGTGTATCTAAGTACGTACAATTAATGTCCTTTAGTAGTACTATTGATGTCTCGAACAACATGCTATTGATGTCTCTAGAGTAGTAGTATTGACGTCTCTAAGTACATACTATTGATGTCGCTTAGTAGTACTATTGATGTGTCTAAGTACATACTATTGATGTCCCTCTGTAGTGTTATTGACGTCTCTAAGTACCTACTATTGATGTCCCTGAGCAGTACTATTGATCTCCTAAGTACGTACTATTGATGTCATGAGTAGCACTATTGATGTCTCTAAGTACATATTAATGACGTCTCTAAGTACATACTATTGATGTGCCTGAGTAGTATTATTGACGTCTCTAAGACATACTATTGATGTCCATGAGTAGTATTATTGTTGTCTCTGTACTATTGATGACCCTGAGTAGAATTATTGACGTCTCTAAGTATATACTATTGATATCCCCAGTAGTACTATTGATGTCGATGAGTAGTACTATTGATGTCCCCAGTAGTACTATTGATGTCGATGAGTAGTACTATTGATGTCTCACGTACATACTATTGATGTCCATGAGTAGTACTATTGGTGTCCCTAAGTACATGCTATTGATGTCCCTGAGTAGTACTATTGATGTCTGTAAGTACATGCTATTGATGTCCCTGAGTAGTACTATTGACGTCTCTAAGTACATGCTATTGTTGTCCCTGAGTAGTACTATTAATGTCTGTAAGTACATGCTATTGATATCCCTGAGTAGTACTATTGACGTCTCTAAGTACATACTATTGATGTCCCTGAGTAGTACTATTGACGTCTCTAAGTACATGCTATTGATGTCCCTGAGTAGTACTATTGATGTCTGTAAGTACGTACTATTGATGTCCTGAGCAGTACTATTGATGTCTGTAAGTACATACTATTGATGTCCCTGAATAGTACTATTGATGTCTCTAAGTACATACTATTGATATCCCTGAGTAGTACTATTGACGTCTCTAAGTACATACCATTGATGTCCCTGAGTAGTACTATTGACATCTCTAAGTATATACTATTGATGTCCTTGAGTAGTACTATTGATGTCTCCAAGTACATACTATTGATCTCTCTAAGCACATATTATTGATGTCCTTGAGTAATACTAATGACGTCTCTAAGTACATACTATTGATGTTCGTGAGTAGTACTATTGGCCTCTCTAAATACCTATTATTGATGTCCCTGAGTAGTACTATT
This sequence comes from Monoplex corrugatus, assembly GCA_030674185.1. Lineage (NCBI taxonomy): Eukaryota > Metazoa > Mollusca > Gastropoda > Littorinimorpha > Ranellidae > Monoplex > Monoplex corrugatus. The sequence goes on from JAPXFY010000023.1 coordinate 57,619,853, forward strand.
GATGTCTCTAGGTACATACTATTGATGTCCCTGAGTAGTACTATTGACTGTCTCTAGGTACATACTATTGATGTCCCTGAGTAGTACCATTGACATCTCTAAGTATATACTATTGATGTCCTTGAGTAGTACTATTGACGTCTCTAAGTACCTACTAATAAAGTCCCTGAGTAGTGCTATCGATGTCCCTAATTGCGTAATATTGATGTCATGAGTAGCACTATTAATGCCTCTAAGTACATATTATTGACGTCTCAAAGTACCTTCTATTGATGTCTCTGAGTAGTACTATTGATGTCTGTACTATTGATGTCCCTGAGTAGTATTATTGACGTCTCAAAGTACCTTCTATTGATGTCCCTGAGTAGTATTATTGATGTCTGTACTATTGATGTCTCTGAGTAGTATTATTGACGTCTCAAAGTACCTTCTATTGATGTCCCTGAGTAGTACTATTGATGTCTGTACTATTGATGTCCCTGAGTAGTACTATTGATGTCTGTACTATTGATGTCCCTGAGTAGTATTATTGACGTCTCTAAGTACATATTATTGACGTCTCTAAGTACATATTATTGACGTCTCTAAGTACATACTATTGATGTCCCTGAGTAGTATTATTGACGTCTCTAAGTACATATTAATGACGTCTCTAAGTACATATTATTGACGTCTCTAAGTACATATTATTGACGTCTCTAAGTACATACTATTGATGTCCCTGAGTAGTATTATTGACGTCTCTAAGTACATATTATTGACGTCTCTAAGTACATATTATTGACGTCTCTAAGTACATACTATTGATGTCCCTGAGTAGTATTATTGACGTCTCTAAGTACATATTATTGACGTCTCTAAGTACAATTTATTGACGTCTCTAAGTACATATTATTGACGTCTCTAAGTACATACTATTGATGTCCCTGAGTAGTATTACTGACGTCTCAAAGTACATATTATTGACGTCTCTAAGTACATACTATTGATGTCCCTGAGTAGTATTACTGACGTCTCAAAGTACCTTCTATTGATGTCCATGAGTAGTATTATTGATGTCTGTACTATTGATGTCCCTGAGTAGTATTATTGACGTCTCTAAGAAACATACTGTTGATGTCCCTTAATAGTACTATTGATGTCTCTTAACTACGTACTATTAATGTCCTTTAGTAGTACTATTGATGTCTCGATCTACATGCTATTGATGTCCCTGAGTAGTACTATTGATGTCTCTAAGTACGTACTATTGATGACACTGTGTAGTGCTATTGACGTCTCTAAGTACCTACTATTGATGTCCCTGAGTAGTACTATTGATGTCCCTAAGTACGTACTATTGATGTCATGAGTAGCACTATTGATGTCTCTAAGTACATATTAATGACGTCTCTAAGTACATACTATTGATGTCCTGAGAAGTACTATTGACGTCTCTAAGTACATACTATAGATGTCCCTGAGTAGTACTATTTATATCTCTAAGTACATACTATTCATGCCTCTAAGTACATACTATTGATATCCTGAGTAGTACTATTGATATCTCTAAGTACATACTATTCATGCTCTAAGTACATACTATTGATATCCCTGAGTAGTGTTATTGACGTCTATAAGTACATACTATTCATGCCTCTAAGTACATACTATTGATATCCCTGAGTAGTACTATTGATATCTCTAAGTACATACTATTCATGCCTCTAAGTACATACTATTGATATCCCTGAGTAGTGTTATTGACGTCTATAAGTACATACTATTTATGTCTCTAAGTACATACTATTGATATCCCTGAGTAGTGTTATTGACGTCTATAAGTACATACTATTGATATCCCTGAGTAGTGTTATTGATGTCTATAAGTACATACTATTCATGCCTCAAAGTACATACTATTGATTCCTGAGTAGTACTATTGATGTCTCTAAGTACATACTATTTATATCCCTGAGTAGTGTTATTGACGTCTATTAGTACATACTATTTATGTCCCTGAGTAGTACTGTTGATGTCTCTAAGTACATACTATTGATGTCCCTGAGTAGTGTTATTGACGTCTATAAGTACATACTATTTATGTCTCTAAGTACATAATATTATGTCCCTGGGTAGTACTATTGATATCTCTAAGTACATACTATTGATGTCCCTGAGTAGTACTATTGACGTCTCTAAGTACTACTATTAATGCCTCTAAGTACATACTATTTATATCCATGAGTAGTACTATTGACGTCTCTAAGTACATACTATTGATGCCTCTAAGTACATACTATTTATATCCATGAGTAGTACTATTGACGTCTCTAAGTACTACTATTAATGCCTCTAAGTACATACTATTTATATCCATGAGTAGTACTATTGACGTCTCTAAGTACATACTATTGATGTCCCTGAGTAGTACTACTGATGTCTCTAAATACCTACTATTGATGTCCCTGAGCAGTACCACTGATGTCTCTAAGTACATACTATTGATGTCCCTGAGTAGTACTATTGACTCCTGAGTACATACTACTGAAGTCCTGATAGTACTATTGACGTCTCTAAATGCCTACTATTGATGTCCCTGAGTAGTACTATTGACTCCCTGAGTACATACTACTGAAGTCCTGAATAGTACTATTGACGTCTCTAAATGCCTACTATTGATGTCCCTGAGTAGTATTATTGATCTCTAAATACATACTATTGATGTCCCAGAGTAGTACTGTAGATGTCTCTAAGTACGTACTATTGATGTCCCTGAGTAGTACTATTGATGTCTCTAAGTACATACCATTGATGTCCCTTAGTAGTATTATAGACGTCTCTAAGTACCTACTATTGATGTCCCTGAGTAGTACTATTGATGTCTCTTAATACGTACTATTGATGTCCCTGAGTAGTATTGTTGACGTCTCTAAGTATCTACTATTGATGTCCCTGGGTAGTACTACTGATATTTCTAAGTACGTACTATTGATGTGCCAGAGTAGTATTATTGATGCCTCTAAATTATACATATTATTGACTTCTCTAAGTACATACTATTGATGCGCCTTAGCAGTATTATTGACGTCTCTAAGTAAATACTATTGATGTCCCTGAGTAGTACTATTGATGTCTCTAAGTACGTACTATTTATGTCCCTGCGTAGTACTATTGATGTCTCTAAGTATATACTATTGATGACCCTGAGTAGTATTGTTGACGTCTCTAAGTACATACTATTGATGTCTAGTGTATACCATTGATGTCTGTAAGTGCATACCATTGATGTCTCTGAGTGCATACCATTGATGTCTCCAAGTGCATATTATTGATGTCTCTACAGCATACTATTGATGTCTGTAAGTACATACTATTGATGTCTAGTGCATACCATGGATATCTTTACGTGCATACCATTGCTATCTCTGACTACATACTATTGAAGTCTATGAGTGCATGTTATTGCATATGAAATTTTCTGAGTGTGTTTATCTGTCTTGAGCTAAACTCAATGTCTGTTCTTCACACCTTCTCTCACAGTCATTCTGATTCTGTAAACCTTGTACTGTCAACAGGGAAGTATTGCAATCTGTTCACGGTCATTCAGACCATGACCTATTTGTGCGATGTGACCAACTCCTCTGTGAACTTCATCGTCTACTTCACCATGGGGACCAGGTTCAGGGACACAGTTCAACAGCTGTTCGGTACATGGCGAAAGAAGAAAGAATCCCCTGCACAACGCTTGCCCACCGTCAGCCAGGATATGTGACGTTACGTGGTGTGACGTCGTTGACGTCACATAACGTCAGCAGTTGGAGGAATCTGTGATGTCGTTTGTTTGCGAGAACTGATTTCCTGTCAAGATTCCTTGCACTAACTGTTTGGGATAAGTGATTCTAAAAGAGATTAAAACACGTCTTCAGTTCCAATAAGGATGTTTGCGAATGACTAATGTGATGGGAGTGTCTGATTTGTTTCTTTTTTTCTGTCTCAAGATCTGTTGTCTGTCTGTCTGTCTGTCTGTCTGTCTGTCTGTCTTTGATAGACAGAAATCCATTAATTTTGTTTCTTTAATTTCTGTCTCCCCATCTGTTTGTCTGTCTCCCCTCTGGCAGACAGAAACCATCTTTTCTGGACCCAGCATCATGGAACTCCTTCCCAGTATCTTCAAGAAAACGACAAAGCAAATGTCCTGGGAAACGAACTTATCTTTCCAATATTTTATACCAGGGCAGTCGGGCGAATTCCCCTTCTTCACGATTTTCAACTGCTGTAGGATCTGTAACATCAGCAGGCCAAAAGACACATGCATAAGGCTCGTTTTTCGTCCCTTTCCGAAGACTTAACGTTCAGTTCGATTTTCCGGTCGAACTGAGGAGAAAAGTCGAGACCTCAACGAGAAACGAACCTTAGCACCTCCAGTTTAGTTATCGGCAGGCAAACGTCTGATCCATTCTGCCACTCTTCTTCCTTAACGATGACTGTCATTACCAGTAGAATGGGGTGGGGGGGGGGGAGGTTGTGTCCTGTGTATGGTGGATCTGAAAAGGCAACTACCGAATACCACTGAAGTGACCCTGCATCAGTTTCAGTTTCAGTTTCTCAAGATCACGTCTCCTCGCTGGGAATGAATTCCATAGTGACTGACGCCACTGATGCCATGTGGTGGAGAAGAATCAAAATGATCATGGCATAAGGCTTAAGTCCTCACATAAGCCTCATACGTTGGCAAAGTCTTAAGGTCTTCTTTAGCGTATGGGGGGGGGGGTATATCTTATATTTATAGATCAGTCTGTCTTTGGACCAATTTCGGCTACATTGTAATGACATGTGTATCTACATCTGTAATGTTTATTTAAAAAATAAAATAAACAAGTGCATCCCGAAATTTTTAACAATAACAACAAAATAAAAACAAAACCAAAAGCGGTTGAAAATACGACCAGATGATTCTTATAAACTTTTCTCACCAACGTTTTATATGATCACATCACAGAAATAACCCCCAGTGAATACAACACGTAGCCTCATCCGCCACCAACATGATTAAATTAACTTCTCCATTGTCGTAACTTCTCCAGTCCTTCCTCCACGCCCAAAAACGATCAAACAGACAAAACAAACAAACAAGAAACAAGCAAATAAGCAACCCTTTCTTGAAATGGGGATGATAATGGCTTTGGACCATTCTTTTGGATATATCCCCGAGTCAAAAATTATTTATCACAGTTCTGGAAACTGCTAAGAAGTATGGGTTGGTTAGAAAAACTATGACATCTTTTCCCCCATTTTTTAACATTTCAGCTGAAACGCTATCAATTCCGCTTGCTTTACCAGTCTTAAGTTTACCAACTGCTCGTTTAACCTCTTCTTCAGATATATCTCTATTTAGAGTATGCTCCCTTTCCTCAGATAGATCTACCTCAATATCACATTGTTCACCAACATGTCCCCCATAATTTTGAAAAATATTCTTGAAGTGCTCGAAACAGACATTAATATCAATCATTCGAGACTTTGTCTTTGTTTCCACAACCCATACTTCTTAGCAGTTTCCAGAACTGTGATGAATAAGTCATTTCCATGATTAGCGAATCTGCTTTCTGTTTCCTAAATGCTTGTCTCTTTGTCTTTAGTAAACGTCTGTACGTTTTCCTCTCTTCCACATATGAAATTCTATCTTCTTCCTTCCTAGTTTTCCTAAAATAGTTTAGTTTACGCCTTGTTTTTTTTTTGCTTGCGACAGTCTTTGTCAAACCATTCTGATCTTTTGTTCCAGTTAACTTTATACTTTTATACATACAGGCACTGGCATCTTTCAGACATTGTACAAAAGTATTCAAACTACTATCCACATCGCAATGTAGAGTATTTGTGGCCAAAGTAAGTCTGTCTTGAATATCACTGCTTTTCAAAGTTTTGTGGAACTCGGCTTCCAGTTCATGTTTCCGAATAAATTTCTCACAAACCTCGTTTTTGGGTTGACTTGTTTCACCATGACCAGCCTCAACGATATCATTTTTAATTTCAACCATCATAACGACTGGTAGGTGATCAGAATCCATCATATTCTGAACAACAATTGATTTGATGAGCATAGATGAAAACAAATCAATGGAAGTAATGAAATAGTCTACTGTGCTAGTCCCAGAGGACGCAATATATGTACATCCATCGTCAAAATCCGTTTCACGCAATCCGTTTAAAATCATACATTCAAACATATTACATAACTCAATTAGCTGACAACCAAATTTATTTGTGTTTTTGTCCTGGGAAATTCTGGGAAATCTGTTCTCGGTATAAATATTCACATCGAAATCATCGACCTCTCCACTAAGACTGTAATTAGTATTCGCTGTTCTCGCGTTTAAATCCCCATTTACCAATAAAAAGAATCACCACACAAGTCATATAGATCTAAAATGCATTGCTCCAGCACTTCAATACCATACGCGCCTTCCTGGCTATTCCAATAGACAGAATCACACGGAGGAAGATATGTACAAATCCACAGTATGTTTCTGTCTACAGAAAACAGGTCTTTGTGAATTTTTATAGCTAAAGTATTTTCAGTTTCTATTGGGATTTGCTCAACAAAACGAGAATATGATTTCCTTACCATTGCGATAACACCCCCAGAATATCTCCCTTGATGAGACAGCTTCTTGGCTTTAGACGTGAACACTACAAAGTCACCGAAAAGTGGTGATTCAAAGTCAGTTGTAACAAAATGTTTCTGTCAAACATACGAAGCCGTAAGTGAGAAGAAAATTGGCAAAATCATTATTTTCTAGTTTTTTCCAAAAAGCCATTTACATTACAATTAAGAAAACTAACATGTAATTTATTTGCAGTATTTACATGGCAAGCACATTTGGATTCCGATGGTGGTGTTGGCTTCTGATTCCAAATATAACGGTCATTGCCTGTGGCAGATCGTACAGGTCTACCTGATATTGTAGCCCTGCCGATATCCTATCTATTAGTACCTGAGGCCTCACTCACACTGGGCTTCGTTTTAGAAGATTGGGACCTGCTTCTTGTTTTTGGCAGATCTTTAGCCTGCGTTTTCTTAAACGAATCAGTAATTTTGCTCTGACTGCTAGACCTTGGTGGAGCATGGCCACTGCTCTTACCATCTATCCGTGTGTGGGAGGCAGCACGTCTAGGTCGCAGAGCATGAGTGACAGAAGGTGTCTGTATGCTCTGGTTTGTGTCTAGATCATCAGAATTTAGAACTAGATTGCCAGCATGCGAGTCTGACAAGCTTTTGGCGTTCGCGTTTTGTGTTATCGTGTGTGTATCATTTAATGCTCGATCTGAGGTGTGTGCCACAACGTTAGTGTGAGCAGCTGACTTCGTTCTGACACTGAGCACAGTGACCACATCGGTACTCGCGTTCTCAGTATTAATTTTACCCGATTCTTTGGTCGCTACACACACATCTTCAGCTAAGACCTCACCCATATTTTCCATTTCCGCACCACTGATACAGGTGTCTTTGTCACTGACATCGGTGTGATCGTCACTTTGATCACTAGGCTGGATTTCATGAACGTCACTGTTTGTGTCATGGCTAACTTCCTCACAAGAGTCATCACGTGGGGGAGGGGCCATTGAGTCCATGCTTTTCGAAATGTCATAAGTACATGGGCCATCCCATGCGGAAGGGGCCACTGGGTCTTTCCTGCTTCGTTTAACGTGAGGACAAGGATCATCATTTGGGGAAGGGATCACCGAGTCTATCCTGCTAATTCTGTCCTGAGCACAGATGTCGTGGCGTGGGGAAGGGGCAAATGTCTGCTCTATATCCCGCTGATATCCATACATCCCTTTCACACTGACTCTGTTTGATTTAGGTTGAACTGAATGATCCCTGCCAGTGTTTTCTTTCAGGAAGACAAACCTTCTGTGGTTTGATGCCGGTCGTCTGGTCACTTCACTATATGAATATGGACCAGGGACTAGTGGTCTGGACTTACTCCTGTCACGATCCAGGCGTTCAGAGCTTTTATGAGTTCTTGCTCTAGTCTTCTCTGTGTGCTCCCTGACGACGTGGACAGCTCCTACATCAGCATGATCTCTGCTGGATCTGTGCGGATTCCTGGTGGTCTCATAGTGGT
>JAPXFY010000023.1:57632963-57635463 GCA_030674185.1 Monoplex corrugatus
AGACTCACAGGTTTTTGGAGATGGTACATTTAAAACTTGTCCCCGGCACTTTCTCCAAATGTACACTCTGCATGCGCTCAAGGCTGATACCTACGTACCCTGTGTGTACGCTCTTTTGTCGTCAAAGACAGAACAAGTTTACATTGAAATGTTTCGACATGTGAAAGCCATCGCACTGGACTATGATCTGGAGCTTGAACTCGAACAAATCCATCTGGACTTTGAAAAAGCCTCCCACCAAGCAGTGAGAGTGGTGTGGCCGAACATTTCTGTGAAAGGTTGTCACTTTCATCTCAGCCAAGCCTGGTACAGAAAGATCGCATCACTCGGTTTGGCTGACGAGTATCAGAAACCTGATTCGGAGATTGGGGTCTGGCTGAAGAGATTCTTTGGCCTGAGCTTCATTGAGCCGGGCGAAGTGGAAGAATGCTTTGCTTTTGACATGCTGGACGACACACCGGCTGATGCGAGATGTACTGCTTTCGCCGATTACATGCTGAGGACATACATTGGATCTGACGACTCTGAAGCAATCTTTCCATCTGAGTTATGGGCAGACCCAAACTTGGACGCTCCACGCACAACAAACGCATGTGAGTCATTTCACAGCCATTTCGCAGATCTATTCTACCATTTTCACCCCAATATCTGCGAATGGATGGACAAAGTGAAAGACGTTCAGAAGGGCTCCTACACCAAAATGAACACGATAAGTGCCCGTGCTGGAGTGATCGGAGTGATGCCATTGAGGCCACCAAGTCGACAGGCACGTTTGAAGCGACAACAGATGAACCATATAAAAAGAAGTCGAGAACGTGGAACCATCACTCGAAAGCAGTTCGTCCAACAAATGGCATGGAAAAACCTTCCCGCTGCCATATGATTAGATGATGTAGACATACGTTGGGTCTGACCACACCGATTTTATCATGCGCACCCCAATGTCTGTGAATGGATGGGCAAACTGACGTTCAGATGGTATGTTGTTTTTTTAAGAGTTGTTAGTTGCTATTATGCGCTGGCGAAGGCGAACGGAGGTTGGCTGAAAAAACTTTGTGTGTGTTGCTAGGTGAGACAGAGACAGAGAGAGAAAGACAGAGAGAGGGAGAGACGGGGAGAGAGAGAGACACAGAGAGAGATATATTAATATTATTGGAATTCTTATGCTCGTTGTAATGTATGATTGGGTGATTTTAGGATTGTGTAATACAATATGTATGCCAACGGCCGGTGCCAACCATACCTGTATGCGTGCGTGTGCTGTCTGATTTCAGAAATATATTAGTTTTTCCTTTCTTGATTATAATAATAACCAAAACTCCTGTGCTTTTTTAAAAATTTAATAAAGTTGTATCCAGATTCCAGATAAAAGGCATACGTGTGTGTGTGTGTGTGGCCGGTGTATGTGTGTGTGTCGAGAAGTGCGCAGATTCCAGATAAAAGGCATACGTGTGTGTGTGTGTGTGTGTGTGTGTGTGTGTGTGTGTGTGTGTGTGTGTGTGTGTGTGTTTGTGTGTGTGTGTGCGAGAAGTGCGCGCATTGCGGTTATAGAGATACGCGCATCACGGTTAATAAAGTGCGCGCATTATAGCGGCAACTTGACAACGCGCGCATTATAGCAACTACGAAAACGCGCGCAAAACGTATACGCTCATATGAGAACTGTCCGAATGCAAAGAATCCCTCTGGAACAAACAGCAAACACTCAAAACCAGTCGCCGTGGTGTAGTGGTTAGCGTAACGGGTACCGACTGGAGGGTTGTGGGTTCGAATCCCCATCAGCGCCTTCAAAAAAATCATTTTTCGGCTCTCACCGGCTCCTACCCAGAGTTGGACATGATATGGGCTCATTCGGAAGACTGGGACCATACAGTCGAGTCTCATCCACTTAACGGACGCGTCATTGAGGGTGTTGCTCAAATTTTCTGACCAGCACCGCAGGTGTCTATATCTCTCGGAACTGGTTGACGCCAGGATATATTACGATAGTAAGCGTAGAGTACAGCCCTGTCATGCAGTCTCAATCCTTGATGGAACTCCATAGCATCACAGTTATCATCCTCATCGACATCATCATTATCGCATTGTAAAAACTGTGCCAGCTTCTGTGGCCATTAAAATGGAGTAGTAAATGGGACGGAAAAAAAAGTGAGCACAAAGGAAACCTCCCTAAATTAGATGATCCTTTAAAAACGAAAACACACACCAGAGCTCACTGTGGTCATCATTGATGACTCTGTCTTCAGAGCTTACTGGTCATTCTGAGGATCGTCTCCATCTGACCCTCATCATCATCATGTGCCCTGCCGCATGACGTGGGCGATCAAGGCCCTCCACACGAATCTCACCCCCTTTCGCTGCAAGTACATCTCCCACCCTCTCTGTCCTAAGTTACCCTGCAAGCCCGTCCAATATTTTATCCCTGGGTCTACCTGGTGTTCTCTTTCCCTCCAGCTTTCCTGTTGTGACCGGGTGCTCTAATTCCCTCTGACCCTATCCG
>JAPXFY010000023.1:57640463-57650463 GCA_030674185.1 Monoplex corrugatus
TCTGGGCCAGCCTTTGTGTATTACCCCGACAGTGTGACAGGACCATAAGGTTTCTGTCATTTACCGCACTTCTTCATTCGATCTGCTCCTAGTGTTATATATAACCGATACTGTTGTATGGCTGTGAGGCGTGGACAGTCAGCACGCAAAGTCAGAACAAAATTGAGGCAACTGATTAAACAAATCAACAGTCGTTTGGTTATCATCAACAACAGGATCGCCATTTTGAAGGATGAACTCAGTGCTTGTGTACCGGATACTATCATGGCGGAAACAGTTGTCTGGTCCGACTGCACTGTCAGGCGTGAATGGGACAAAGTGCGCATGCGCCACAGGAAAAAGTTTGCTAAGTTGCAGACTAAACCAAAACATACGATTGCGTGCCCATTACTCCCGTCAGTGATCAAGAAACGCAAGAAATCAAAAACAGGTGGGTGGTGAATCTGTCGGATCAAAGTTTGACTGAAGCAGAATTGTCAGTGTTGAGAAAGGGGCCCAATTTCGCGTTCACTCCAGACAAACTTCCCATCACGGAGTACATTACCAGCATTGAAACTGCGTGTCGATGGATTGGTCCTCAAACAGAAGAGGCCACACACTTACGATCAGCGTGTGTGAACATCCTCAAACAGAGCAAACCCCCCAAATCCAACATTTCCAGGGATGAAAGACTTGCACTACAGGGATTGAAGAAGAAGGATTCCATCATGATTCTCCCAGCCGACAAAGGCCATACCACAGTCATCTTACCCAAGGGCCAGTACTATGAGAAGGCGTGCAATCTGCTAGATGACAAAAAGACCTACCAACAGCTGAGCAAAGATCCCACCAGCAAGTATACTGCCCGTCGAACCAAACTACTGCAAGGCCTACAGAAGTCAGGAGAACTCTCCTCAGATCAGTACCGCAGATTGTACCCCTCAGCTACTGATGTGCCTAAGTTCTACGGACTGCCTAAAATGCACAAGAAAGATGTACCCCTCCGTCCCATTGTCGCCTCTAGAGGATCCCTGATGTATGAGACGGCCCTCTTCGTTGCAGACATCCTCTCGCCTTTGGTAGGAAAGACAGAACATTCCATTGCCAACAGTGCAGACCTGGCGAAGTTTGTACCACAACCTGGTGAGATTCTGGTGTCCTATGACGTCACAGCCCTGTTTCACCAGTGTCCCTGTGAAGGACAGCATTGACATCATCAGGGGGAGGTTACAAGTTGACAACAGCCTTCGGCAACGCACCAACCTGCCAGTGGAACACATCTGTGAACTGTTATCCTGCTGCCTCAACACCACCTACTTTACCTTTGAAGGACACTTCTACCAACAGACCGAGGGTGCAGCCATGGGATCCCCCGTGAGTCCCATTGTCGCCAACCTCTTTATGGAAAATTTCGAGGAGAAAGCTTTGGCGTCGTTCCACACTCCTCCACGCTACTGGGGCCGCTACATGGACGACACTATGACTGTACTGAAAAGATCGGTGGTCGAAGACTTCACAAACCATCTCAACAACCAACACCCTGCCATCAAGCTCACCTATGAGGTAGAAGAGAACGGCAGCATCACGATGTTGGATACCCGCATCACCCGGACGGAGACAGGCCTCACCTTCTCCGTCTATAGAAAGCCGACCCACATGGACCAGTACTTACAATTCGACAGTCACCAGCCACTGGAACACAAGCTCCATATGAATCTATCCCCACCGAGCGAAGACCATCTGCTCTATCGACACCGCTAGAGAAGAAGAGGTGCAGTACATCAAAAAAGTACTCAGTGTGTCATGATACCAGAAGTGGGCCTGGGATATTCGGGGGGGCAAGAAAACCATACCCCACCCCTCCACTGAACGGCAAACCCCTTCGAGAGGGCACGTCTCCATGCCATACGTCAGCGGCGTCACTGAGGCTCTCAGCAGGAAGATCAGGAAGTTGGGAGTCAGTGTCCACGCCAAGCCCACCAACACCATCAGAAGCCACTTAGTCCACCCCAAAGACAAAACAGACAAATTGGACAAATCAGGGGTGATATACAAGGTAGACTGCCAGGACTGTGACCAAAGTTATATTGGCGAAACTGAGCGCAACTTGCACAAAAGATTAAAAGAACACAAACGTGAGTCCTCTACAGTGGGGGAACATCTGACCCACACCCAACACCACTTTGAAAAGGACAGTGTGCAAGTTCTCGACAAAGAAGCAAGATGGTTCCAGAGGGGAGTAAAGGAGGCAGTTAACATCGCCGCAAGTAACCCCACCCTCAACCATGACCGGGGCCGACACAACCTGCCATCGGTGTACTCCTCACTTATTCAGTCGCACTGTCGTGAGTTCGCTCACGGCGGTGTGCACTGAAGCCAGTTCTCAACCCAGCCGTTGCGCTGAAGAAGTCAGCCGGATCGCCGATGAAAGCTATGCAGTAAGTTCAGTCAGGTAGCCATTAAAACTGAAATGTGGTTTCCAAGAACAATGTTGAGAGTTCCATAGACAGAAACAAAACAAAAAAACAAAAAAACCGAGACAGTCTTGAAGGAGGCAGATATTAGAAGAGTCACCAACAGAGAAGATTAGAAAAGACAAACAACATTTATAGGAGATTTTATGAGGAAAGAGAAATTAGAGCGCATGGTCACCACAAGAAAGCTGGAGGGAAAGAGAACACCAGGTAGACCCAGGGAGAAAATATTGGAGGGACTTGCAGGGTGGCTGAGGATAGAGAGGGTGGGAGATGTACTTGCAGCGACAAGGGATAGATTCATATGGGGGGCCATGATCACCAAATGTCATGCGGCAGGGCACATGATGATGATGATGATCACCAAGAACAACCCACGACGAACAATACACAGAGACCTTCACACATATCTATATACTGCAAAAGGAAAAGGTGGCTGTATTGTTCCCTAACATTTGTACCACTTTAGTAGCCCCTTCAAACCGCTTGTTTCAGTCCTTCCTTACATCACCAAACCTGGAGATATCATAGAATAGAAACATCATTTTTGTTATTTGTTTGATATTATCTGTGATTGCCGTACTTCATTTAATTTGAAAACTGATGTGGCTGCGGTGATGGTTGTGGATTTGATTTGAATAATTACCTGTATATTTAAAATGTTGTGTTTCCATATCAAGAGAACCTAGGCGTTTTAATACTTTTTTGATCTTAAAGCTTGGTTTGTCTAAGATTGACCAGACTGGGTAAGAATCCAAATGTCTCAAAAGTGAACAGTGAACACGAATTACATCCATCGCGTTTCTTTTTCTTACTGTCACTCCACCCTCCCACCCTCTTTACAGGCAACAGCTCGATGAAATCAATCACTATACTGATAGCTTATGCCATTGTCTTAAAAAGATTGTACTCTTCCTCATGTTCTCTTTTTCTTATTCAGTTTTTCTCTCTGACATAAAGAACACTTAAACAAAATATGAACAATAGCAAAACGACCGGAATAGTTTTCACTGGAACCAGAAAAACATGAAAACAGAATCAGAACGCGTATAAAGTACAATCAGACAAGACAGGAGCAAATTTTCGGCTAACTGGCCTTTGTCTAGCGCGAATGTAAGATCACAATCAAACAAACACCAAATACAAACATATGGAGAAAAAGGCTGAAACGTCCCTACTGCTTCTTCCAGTGGGAGAAAAGGACTCATTTTCAATGATTTAACGAAAGATTTGGATTTTTAAAATCAAACGGTATTACTAAAGCAACTTAAAATTCATAGAGTTGATGAAAATTCTTTCCTTCTTCAGATCATTTTTTTAATCATTTGTACAGTTTGTGTATTCAGATGGTACAATGGCTTCGTTAAAACATGTACCAAGAGGAACACGACAAGGATCAGTTCTGGAGCCCTTTTGTCTTGACTTTATTTCAGCAAAATCTTCCCGTTTCCCTTCAAAATTCTACCAGCAATCTATTTGTTGATGGCACATCTTTACAATATGATAACTTGCAGTGTTCATGAAATAACTCATCATTTAAATGATAGCACTTCTTTTAGAAAAATGGTGTGATGTTAGCGATATGATTGTTCATCCTGATAAAACAGAATTTCTGTTAATTTCGTCAGGCCAGAAAAGGCAAAACATGAACGAAACATAATTAGAAATGACATATTAAAGTGATGGTAACAAGCAAAACAGGTTACTCAGCACAAAATACTGAGTATTTAACCGTTACTCAGCACAAAATACTGCGTATTGCCCCGTTACTCAGCACAAACTGCTGAGTATTGCCCCGTTACTGAGCACAAACTGCTGAGTAATGCACCGTTACTCATCACAAAGTAGAGTATTGTCCCGTTACTCAACACATAGTACTGAGTAATGCCCCGTCACTCAGCACAAAGTACTGAGTGTTATCCCGTTACTCAGCACAGACTAATAATAATAATAATTACAATATTTATATCGCGCTAAATCTTGGTAAATCAAATCAAAGCGCGCTCACTCACCAATCACACGCAGGATCGCACTCAAAGATGAACATTTGTAAAACAATCAATTAAGTCAAAAATAGGCATAAATGTCCATACAATGCTGAAATTATGAACAATGGAAAAATAGCAGTAAAAAACGGCGAAAAAGGCCTCAGAAATTCATTGACGTGGAAAGAGGTGAGTTTTCAAACCTGACTTAAATGCGGAAAGAGTAGATGTGGTCCGGAGCGATAGGGGAAGATTGCCCCGTTATTGAGCACAAACTGCTGAGTATTGCCCCGTCACTGAGCACAAATTATTGAATATTGCCCCGTTACTGAGCAAAGTACTGAGCATTGCCCTTAATCAAAACCTGTCGTTAGAAGGGGATTTAGTAAGCTATGTCCTTAGGAAGTTGGATCACTTACGTTTCCCATTGTGTTTGCCGTTCTCTTTCTCCCTCCCCCCACCCTTCTCTCTCTCTCTCTCTCTCTCTCTCTCTCTCTCTCATTCTCTCTCTCTCTCTCTTTCTTTCTTAATTCTTTTAAAACTTGTGTGATTTATGGGGTGATTTACAACAAGAGCCCTTCTTGCACCCAATGCTCGACTCATTCAAGTTTCAATCAATCGATCAACAAAACAGTCAGTCAATCGATCAATCGATCGTTCAATCAGTCTCTTCTCTCTTTCTCTGTCTGTCTGTCTCTGTCTGTCTGTCCGTCTGTCTGTCTGTCGGTCTCTGTCTCTGTCTCTGTCTCTCTCTGTCTCTCTGTCTCTGTCTCTCTGTCTCTCTCTGTCGCTGTCTCTCTGTCTCTCTGTCTCTCTGTCTCTCTCTCTCTCTCTCTCTCTCTCTCTCTCTCTCTCTCTCTCTCTCTCTCTCTCTCTTTGACACAATACGTGGAAAATGCAAAGTTTTTTAATCCGACATGGTCAAAAGACAAGATGTATCTATTTTGTCGTCTGATGACGAAGTCATAATCAAATCAGTGGCACTATACATTGCGGAAGCACAAAAAATAAGACATAAACACTTACAAGCCCGACAATAGTGCTAGACAATATTATACTGGGATTAATTTAATCTCTTTTGACTGATGTGGGCTATATCACGTTAATTCCAAAAGAAGCCGCTTTATTATAGACTCTGTTTTGTAAAGAGCTGTTTTCATTTGCTTTATTTTGCTTTGTTTGCCGATAATTTAAGAGTAGCTAATAACATGAAAATAATGGTATATTTGTAGAATATGTTAGAAGTGGATATTGAAAGGGTATATAGACACTTAAGGGTCTACTATACATGTTAACAAAAACAAAACAAAAAACAAAAAACAAAAAAACAAAAAAAGGCATAGTGATGTCCCTTGTTAACAGAGTATTTTGGGGCAGTTATGTGAAGATTATATTATTATTACTAAATGTAAGGTTTGGGTGGTTTAGCCCAGATGTTTCATCATATTATAGTTTTGATGTGTGTGTGTGTGCGTGCGCACGAGCGCGCGCCCGTGTGTGAGTGTATATGGATGTGTGTGTGTGGGTGTGGGTGTGTGAAAAAGATTTTGGTTTGTCTAAACCTAGACAAATTATTGGCCTGAATGTGGGAACACTGTTTTGATATTTTTTGTTGTTGTTTTTTTTTGCATTATGTAGTAGTGGTAAAATGGATGATTGTTCATTATATATGATTTGAATATGTTCGACTGTTCAAGAAATGGATGTTCGATTTTTTTTTTTTTTGATTATGCGTGAAGAATTTGCGCACATACAAAGAGTGGATTATGTGTCGCACTACTGGAAAATTGTTATCCCCCTTGTCAAAAGACCTTTTCGGGTAATGACAATAAACAGTTTCAGTTTCAGTTTCAGTTTCTCTCGTGTGCGACATACAATTTGCAGTGTGGAGTTAAAAATTTGGTGTTGGTTCAAGAGAGATTCGTGACATTCGGACAGTCCCATATGCGCTCCACCTAAATCTGCCATCAGTCATCCTGAAGATCTCTCTGAGCCCATGCAAAGCTTTATGCGCTAGCAAGATCTTGAGACTGAGGAGGGGCGGGGATGGTGGAAAGAAACCTATGAAACATTACATTGACACCACTACATAATGATGGAAGTGTTCAGATACGGCAGTGAGCAGGCCAGTTTTGTTGTTGTTGTTGGTGGTTTATATTATTATTATTTTGTTGTTGTTGTTGTTTTTTAGTATGCGAGCTGGGATTGAACTGGAGATGTCAAATCGTGAGCCCACGGCTCCTTTAACCTTTAGACTCCTACATCCTGTCCACCAACATCCCACATTGCCGACTTTGCCAGCAAAGCAAAAACTTAACCCTTTGATTCCCTCACTCTATCCACCAGCTTCCTACCTGCAGGAAGCTGGTGGATAGGGTGAGGGAAGGGAGTCAAAGGTTAATTTTTTGTAGATGATGGTTAAGGTGTGGGAGTCAAAGGGTTAAATTTTTGCAGTTGGTGGTTAAGGTGTGGTAATCAAAGGGTTAAATTTTTGCTGTTGGTGGTTAAGGTGTGGGAGTGAGGGGGTTAAATTTTTGCAGTTGATGGTTAAGTGTGGGAGTCAAAGAGTTAACAGCTACAAACACGTCCTTACCCTCCGATATCTTATCGCTGACGCTTTGCTGTCGCCAGGATAGTGACTGCCTTAGTCTGACGATGGTGATGGACGTGGCCACAATGACCACAAGCAGCGACATGGAGGGAATGGTCAGGCTGAGCTGGTAGCTGTACAGGATTTTGATGAGGGTGCGGTTCTCCAGGTAGAAGTCGCTCAGTCTGGTCACCCAGCTTGACGTGTTGGTCGTAGGGTCAGCTTCGTATGCTGTGACGTGTTTCAAGTTCTGCAGGCTGTAGAAGCCCAGAATGTAGACGCTCATGATCAAGATGACTGCTGCCATGTACCTGAAAAGGGGAAGAGGTGAGAAGAGTGGCAGAATGGTTCAGACGCTCGCCTGTCAGTAACTAAACTCGAGGTTCCAGGATCCGCTCCCTGTAGAAGTCTCGACTTTTCTTCCTCAGTTTGACCGGGAAAACGAATTAAAAGTCTATTCCTTTGGAAGGGGATGAAAAACGAGTCGGACCCGTGTGCCTTCTGGCTGCACACGCTCAAGATCGCACGCTGCAGTTGAAAATTGTGAAGAGCAGGGCATTGCCCGGCTGCCTTGGTATAAAACATTGAAGAGATAGGCTGGTTTTGCAGGTCCCACCCCTTGAAGATCAATTAGCCTTCTTACCTTTCTGAAGTTTTGGCAAAAAAAATGTGATTATTAATATGAATCGAAGGCGCCCGTCCCCTTTCCTTCGATTCATATTCATAATCACATTTTTTGCCAAAACTTCAGAAAGGTAACTTGATTCAAATTGACTGGACTTACCTGATCTGTCATAAATTATTTCCTTCTCTTCCCCCCTCCCCCTCCCCATTTCCATTGGTGCTGGCCCCGGGGAAGTTGAGATCTCTGCCACTTCACTCCCCGACGACCCCAGGGTTATGGAACTATCTAGGTAGGACCTCAGTACCTGGCCAGCTCGTGGGTTTATGTAGCTCATAGATTTTGTATAAATACATATCTTATACCAGCATTGAAACAGTCTGTCATTGGAACAAATATCAGTCTATCATTGGTAACATTGTAATGATGTGTGCATCTGTGCATCTTATCTCCAAAAATATACATATAATATGAATAAATAGATAAATAATTAATGAAATAGAAATAAAAGATAAAAAGGACTGAATCAAAACACAACTAGCCACTAAATATAAACTTGTCTCATATCATAGAAACCTTATAGAACATGTAATCAGCAAAAAGACTTTTAACGTTAAAATCTCAAGAAACTTTGTATTATTCGGTGTTAATCAAAAAGTAAAACAAATAAATACGTAAAATTTTTTTATAGAAAACACAATATTTGGTCTTATCAGAATGCCTGTAAAATTGTTTACCAATAAATGCAAGATTGACAAATGTATTCGAGTGTACTTACTTTCCAGGAACTAAAACCATGAGATTTAAAGCTAAACAGTTTAATACCAAGATAAACGTTCGCTTGTCCATTTTTTAATGTTGAATGGAACACAGAGAACGGATTTATCTTCATAACATGTTACTTAAGTACTGATATTCACATTGGAACTTTCACAGTTTAAAGGTTATGATATATGTTTCTGTAAGTTATGTGTTGTTCATATGTCAGTATTACCCTTTTCCTATATACATGAATCTGTATCCTCGTCCGTTACCACATTATTTGTTGATGTGTATTTATTGTAACTTAATTTAAAATGAAATAATTAGAGAAGGGGTTAAGAATAAAGAAAAAAGCTTGTGACTGGCACTGGGCTGTAGTTGTGTTGTATCAAATTTCTCGTTCAGAGATAAAACAATTTTTTCAAATTTAAATTAACATGGAATTCCAATATGAAGAAGAGACATTATTATTATCATCAGAGGCTTAAGGGCAATTACCTGGTCTTCAGGAACTTCTTGGCTGTGAACGGTGACATAACACAGATACATCTTTCTACCGATATAAACATCGTCAACAGATTGGAAATGTTCTGGGTCGCTAGTGTGGGACTCAGCACCATCTGCCTGTGCATCTTGCTCCAGTAGTCCTCCAACCCCTTATCAAACAGACCCAGAAAACTGAAAAATTTGGCAGAGAAAATCAGAACAAGAAAACACAAATCTGCCAGAGCGAGACTAAATAGACACAAGTTGATTCGGTCTTTCAAACCTTGCCGCGCGAAAACGATGCAGTTGATGACGTTGGTAGTCATACCGAAGAGTGCTAATGAAGGGAGAAGTGTCGTTTGCAAAACTCTCCTCACTTGTTCAGCTGTGTCACTGTCCATTATGTTGTCCGTGTTGTTGTAACATGGGGAAGATACCTGACTTTCCAGGTTGGTGCTATTGCTTTCCTGAGGCCGAAAGCTCTGGGTCGTGTGTTCGTATCTCCACATTGCTGAGGTGTTGTACAGAAACCAAACGCTTGTAGTCACTAGTTTTGACATTTTCTAAGTTAAAAGCATACGGTATGAACGCCTCCGATGTGTGTTTTCAGTCTTTCTCTGCATAAACTATACATCGAATGAAGAAAGTCCAAACCTTAGGACACATGTACAGCTTCATTTTTTGTTTGCCTCTTTTAAAATGTCACAACCTGCCTGTTCTGCACACTGGGGGGGGGGGGGGGGGGGGGGGGTCCAGCCGCTGGACCAAGAGACTGATTTTTCACGTGCAACGACACTTGTTATAATTTCATTCACAGAAGAGTTCCTCTGTACGCAATCTAAACGGTTGTCGGAGATCTTTTTTGTTCTCGTGGTCATTCCACCATCCTCATTGATAGCTGACGGAGAAAGGCAAGATGTTAAAATCGAAATGTTCGCTGTTTTTAGGTATGTGAATAAAACGATAAGAATAAACCATTCTTGAATAGCGCTATCCTCCAAACTCATTTGGATTCCGTGTATTCTATATCTTACGAGACATAAAACGTAATACATATAGAAGCACTGAAATATTATATATATTATATTATATTATATTATAT
>JAPXFY010000023.1:57660463-57677963 GCA_030674185.1 Monoplex corrugatus
CTCAAAAAACAAATTTAGACGTCACCACAGAAACCAGAGCATAAGGCGTCACACAGTTTCTATGCAAGAAGACAACCTGGACCACTGGGAGACAGGACAATCTTATACAAAAGAACAACAATACCACTATGAAATCAACAGGAATCCGCGCAGATCCAGCAGAGATCATGCTGATGTAGGAGCTGTCCACGTCGTCAGGGAGCACATAGAGGAGACTAGAGCAAGAACTCATAAAAGCTCTGAACGCCTGGATCGTGACAGGAGTAAGTCCAGACCACTAGTCCCTGGTCCATATTCATATAGTGAAGTGACCAGACGACCGGCATCAAACCACAGAAGGTTTGTCTTCCTGAAAGAAAACACTGGCAGGGATCATTCAGTTCCACCTAAATCAAACAGAGTCAGTGCCAAACGGATGTATGGACATCAGCGGGATATAGAGCAGACATTTGCCCCTTCCCCACGCCATGACACCTGTGCTCAGTAAAGATTTAGCAGGATAGACTCGGTGATCCCTTCCCAAAATGATGACCCTTGTCCTCACGTTAAACGAAGCAGGAAAGACCCAGTGGCCCCTTCCGCATGTAATGGCCCATGTACTTATGACATTTGCAAAAGCATGGACTCAGTGGCCCCTTCCCCACGTGATGACTCTTGTGAGGAAGTTAGTCATGACACAAACATGACGTTCACGAAATCCAGCCTAGTGATCAAAGTGACGATCACACCGATGTCAGTGACAAAGACACCTGTATCAGTGGTGCGGAAATGGAAAGTATGGGTGAGGTCTTAGCTGAGGATGTGTGTGTAGCGACCAAAGAATCGGGTAAAATTAATACTGAGAACGCGAGTACCGATGAGGTCACTGTGCTCAGTGTCAGAACAAAGTCAGCTGCTCACACTAACGTTGTGGCACACACCTCAGATCAAGCATTAAATGATACACACACGATAACACAAAACGCGAACGCCAAAAGCTTGTCAGACTCGCATGCTGGCAATCTAGTTCTAGATTCTGATGATCTGGACACAAACCAGAGCATACAGACACCTTCTGTCACACATGCTCTGCGACCTAGACGTGCTGCCTCCCACACACGGATAGACGGTAAGAGCAGCGGCCATGCTCCACCAAGGTTCAGCAGTCAGAGCAAAATAACTGACTCGTTTAAGAAAACGCAGGCTAAAGATCTGCCAAAAACAAGAAGCAGGTCCCAATCTTCTAAAACCAAACCCAGTGTGAGTGAGGCCTCAGGTACTAACAGATAGGATATCGGCAGGGCTACAATATCAGGTAGACCTGTACGATCTGCCACAGGCGATGACCGTTATATTTGGAATCAGAAGCCAACACCACCATCGGAATCCAAATGTGCTTGTCATGTAAATACTGCAAATACATTACATGTTAGTTTTCTTAATTATAATGTAAATGGCTTTTTGGAAAAAATAGAAAATAATGATTTTGCCAATTTTCTTCTCACTTACGACTTTATATGTTTGACAGAAACATTTGTTACAACTGACTTTGAATCACCACTTTTCAGTGAAAGAAGCTGTCTCATCAAGGGAGATATTCTGGGGGTGTTATCGCAATGGTAAGGAAATCATATTCTCGTTTTGTTGAGCAAATCCCAATAGAAACTGAAAATACCTTAGTTATAAAAATCCACAAAGGCCTGTTTTCTGTAGACAGAAACATACTGTGGATTTGTACATATCTTCCTCCGTGTGATTCTGTCTATTGGAATAGCCAGGAAGGCGCGTATGGTATTGAAGTGCTGGAGCAATGCATTTTAGATCTACATGATTTGTGTGGTGATTCTTTTTTATTGGTAAATGGGGATTTAAACGCAAGAACAGCGAATACTAATTACAGTTTTAGCGGAGAGGTCGATGATTTCGATGTGAATATTTATACCGAGAACCTCCTTGAAAAAGTCGTCCTCAACCAGCTGAACTCTCACCTGTCTGCCAACAATCTCCTCAATCCTTTCCAGTCAGCCTACCGCCAGTGCCATAGCACTGAAACTGCCCTACTACACATTCTCAACAATCTCCTCCTTGCAACTGATACTGGCAAAGTCTCTCTCCTCACACTCCTTGATCTGTCTGCAGCCTTTGATACCATTGATCATGGTATTCTCCTTTCTAGACTTCATCATACTTTTGGCATCTCTGACATTGCTCTGTCTTGGTTCACTTCATACCTATCCAACAGAAAACAAACCGTTCTCATCAATGGCACTTACTCTCAACCTGCATACCTGACCTGTGGTGTTCCACAAGGATCTGTCCTTGGCCCTGTTCTTTTCACTCTTTACACCTCCCCCCTGTCCACCATCATCAACTCCCATTCTATAAAACACCACTTCTATGCTGATGACACCCAACTTCAAGACAGTGACTCACCTGATAATATACAGCGCCTGTTGACTCGCACCACTGAGTGTTACTCGGTCATTAAGAACTGGATGACACACAATAGACTTCAGCTTAATGACGACAAAACAGAAGCTATCCTCATTGGCACCCGTCAGAAACTTTCTCAGCTGCCTCCTCTTTCTCTCCCATTATGTAACACATCAGTCCCAATTTCTGATTCAGCTAAAAACCTTGGTGTCTGCATTGACTCTACCCTCTCCATGAACAACTTTGTTTCTCAAACTGCCAGATCCTGCTACTATCATCTCCATCGTATAAGGCTGATCAGGAAGTATCTCTCTGTCGAAACAACTGCAAAACTCGTTCTCTCCTTCATAATGTCTCGCATTGACTATTGCAATTCACTCCTGTCTGGTCTTCCTGCCTCCACCATTCACATCCTACAGCGCATTCAAAACAATGCTGTACGCCTTGTACTGAAAAAGAAAAAAGCTGACCACATATCTCCTCTCCTGGCACAACTTCACTGGCTCCCTGTATCAAAGCGCATACAGTACAAACTAGACACCATGTGCTACAAAAGCCTCAATAACGCAGCCCCCGATTACCTGTCAAGCCTACTTGAGATCTATGTTCCCTCACGTACCCTCCGCTCTGCCTCTGATCCTCTGACTTTTCGCTTTCCACGCACTAAGCTCAATACCTATGGTCCACGAGCCTTCTCTGTTTCTGGTCCACTCTCCTGGAACAAACTTCCTCTCTCAGTCCGTCAGCAACCAACTTTTGTCTCCTTCAAGTCCGCTCTCAAAACTCACCTTTTCTCCTCCGCATAAAATCCTAACCCCCCTCTGCAGCCTGTCTCCGCTCGGAGGGAATCACATGGTTATAATATATAATTGTATATGCTATGCTCTCTATAATTTTCCATTGGTTTTATTCTTGCTTTTATTGCTTTTATTCTTTCTCCTCATTTATAGCCATGCGTGTGTGTGTGTGTGTGTGTGTGTGTGTGTGTGTGTGCGTGCGTGTGTGTGCGTGCGTGCGTGCGTGCGTGCTTGCGTGTGTGTCTGCTTCAGCGCTTAGATTTGATTTTATCAAGATTTTGCGCTATATAAATATTGTAATTATTATTATTATTATTTCCCAGAATCTCTCAGGACAAAAACACAAATAAATTTGGTTGTCAGCTAATTGAGTTATGTAATATGTTTGAATATATGATTTTAAACAGATTGCGTGAAACGGATTTTGACGATGGATGTACATATATTGCGTCCTCTGGGACTAGCACAGTAGACTATTTCATTACTTCCATTGATTTGTTTTCATCTATGCTCATCAAATCAATTGTTGTTGAGAATATGATGGATTCTGATCACCTACCAGACGTTATGATGTTGCAATTAAAACTGATATCGTTGAGGCTGGTCATGGTAAAACAAGTCAACCCAAAAACGAGGTTTGTGAGAAATTTATTTGGAAACATGAACTGGAAGCCGAGTTCCACAAAACTTTGAAAAGCAGTGATATTCAAGACAGACTTACTTTGGCCACAAATACTCTACATTGCGATGTGGATAGTAGTTTGAATACTTTTGTACAATGTCTGAAAGATGCCAGTGCCTGTATGTATAAAACGTGTAAAGTTTACTAGAACAAAAGATCAGAATGGTTTGACAAAGACTGTCAGCAAGCAAAAAAAAAAACTAGGCGTAAACTAAATTATTTTAGGAAAACTAGGAAGGAAGAAGATAGAATTTTATATGTGGAAGAGAGGAAAACGTACAGACGTTTACTAAAGACAAAGAGACAAGCATTTAGGAAACAGAAAGCAGATTCGCTTACCATGGATATTGATATTGATATTAATGTCTGGTTCGAGCTCTTCAAGAATATTTTTCAAAATTATGGGGGACATGTTGGTGAACATTGTGATATTGAGGTAGATTATCTGAGGAAAGGGAGCATACTCTAAACAGAGATATATCTGAAGAAGAGGTTAAACGAGCAGTTGGTAAACTTAAGACTGGTAAAGCAAGCGGAATTGATAGCGTTTCAGCTGAAATGTTAAAAAATGGGGGAAAAGATGTCATAGTTTTTCTAACCAAACTGTTTAAAATAATTTTTGACTCGGGATATATCCAAAAGAGTGGTCCAAAGCCATTATCATCCCCATTTTCAAGAAAGGGATCCTGAAAATGCAGATAAGTTTAGGGGTATATCTTTATTAAGCATGATATCTAAATGTTACACAACAATACTGAACATGAGATTATACACCTGGTTAGAAGCTAATAATTTGATCTCACAGAGCCAGGCAGGTTTTCGTAATAGATATTCAACTGTTGATCATATATTCACACTACATGCTATCATTCAGAAATGCATGCACAATAAAGGGATGAAATTATATGTTGCTTTTGTTGACTTTAAAAGGCTTTCACTTCTGTCAGACATGATAAACTCCTTCATTGTATTAGAAATGAGGGTGTTAAAGGAAAATTTCTCGCATCATTAACGGCCATGTACAAGTCATTGGAGTCATGTATCCGATAAATTTTCAGAGATGTTTCAATGTCCGGTTGGAGTAAGACAAGGTTGTGTCTTGAGTCCTACGTTGTTTTCGATATTTATAAATCAGTTAGCGAATTGTATGGGCGACAAAGGAAAACATGGCATCCAATTACTGCCTGGGATGTTGCAAATATTTGTTTTACTCTTTGCAGATGATGTGGTACTTTTCTCAACTACACCAAATGGTTTTCAGAATCAGCTGAATGTTTTAAGTACGTGTTGTAACAACATGAAATTAAAAGTAAATATTGACAAAACGAAAGTCACGGTGTTTAGAAACGGAGGGTTCCTCGGAAAACGTGCAAAATGGTCATATAAAGAAAATAAGTTGGAAGTGGTGAATAATTATTGTTATTTAGGATTTAATTTCACGACAATGGTAAGTGTCAAAAAAGGTACTGTACATGTACATTTAGCAACTAAGGGGAAGAAAGCTGTCGTACAGCTTAATAGGGTTCTCCAAAAATTCAAGGAAATGACAATGGATACTTTCTTTAAAATATTTGACGTAAAGGTACAACCCATTTTGTTGTACGCATCAGAAGTATGGGGATTAAAACGAATGGAACACATAGAAAAGGTACATATGATCGCGTGCAAAAGGTTTTTAGGCGTGCATGTTAAGACACCAAACAAGATGGTGTACGCTGATCTGGGAAGATATCCATTATTCATTAACTCTGCGGTCGCATGCTTAAGATATTTGTTTAAATTGCAACAAACGAGTGCCGAAAGATTTCGCGTAAAGCTTACCAAATGCTTCTGGAATTAGATAGAAATGGAAAGGATTGTTGGGCATCTGAGGTAAGAAAAATCCTGTGTGATACAGGTTTCAACATTGTACGGCTGCAACAGGGAGTAGGGGATGTAAAACTATTTTTAAACATATTTAGACAAAGAATTATTGATCTGTTTATCCAAGAATGCACTAGTATTATTAGAGATGGTGACAGATATGAGTGCTATAGATCATTCAAAACAAATTTTGAAAAAGAAAAATATATTTCTGACATGGATACATATTGTTTCAGAGTGGCAATCACACAACTAAGATTTGATGGACTACCGCTGAATAACAATTTACATCGTTACAGTGAGAGTATTCACAAATGGGCATGCCCTTTTTGCAAAACACATATCGAAAATGAATATCACCTTATATATGACTGTTCCACTTATACAGATATTAGAGTAAAATTCCTCAAAGATTCAGCTAGAATGCCACTTTATCTACTGCTCAAAGAAGAAAACTCTCATCATAGATACAACGTGTCCAGATTTGTTTTTCATGCCATCAACAGGCGCAAAAAAATCATGAATGAATAAACTAACGAAAATAAGTCATCACCAGTACTATATTACTGTATTACATAAGTAATTATACAATGCTGTATAGTTATAATAAATGGTAAAACTATTAATGCTTGTTCCATTGCATTTTTGTAGTCATTTCGATATAAACTGATGTGTGCTTATTATGTGCTTATAAGTCTTGAGTACAGACTGTAAATTATGCACAAGAACGTGGGGGTAAAGATAATTTTGAAAAAAATTGAATTGTTTATCGATACTTGATTTACAAATATTTGGTAAATTGATTATTCATTGATTTAACTGCTTAACTGATTGTTTGATCAATTCATTGATTGATGGATGGATGGACTGACTGAATGATTGATCCATTGATTAGTTGCTGATTAAGTACTGATCGGGAAAATGATTTATATGAAACTGATCAAATTGTTCTGTGACTCGCTAACTAGTTTGGTTTATAGATAAGTAATTGTTTTAGGTGACTAACTTAACTGGTAGAGAAACGGTTCAGTATTTTAACTGATCTGATTTATATGGCTAGTTAAATAATAGAATGGTAGTTGATTGATTGATTGATTGATTACCGTTGTCACGGTACACTGAATGTACTAAGTATTTGCTTGATTGGATGGATAAAGTGAAGTTCATTTCGCAAGCAAGGTGATTTACCAATCATTTATTGATCGTTTGATGATTGTATTATTTGAATGGCTGTTGGCTATTCAGAGAGACTAATTGCTTGACCAGTAGATTGAGGAATGGAACGATGTATGTATATGTATACAAATATCTTTATGACTTGTTTGATGCCTTAATGCACTGATGAAGCTTGATGATAGTCAAGTACTGTTTAGTATATTACTTCATTAAATGTTAGATCGGGTCAGCAAATGAAAGATCTGTTGACTGTTACACCGACGAAGTATTAACTGAGGAAAGCACTGAAAGTGACAATGTTCGACGATGCAATCATATGCATTGCAATATTGTGTAAACCACAAAAACCCTATCTCCCTTCCCACCCCACCGACTATTGTGTCGTGGCCTAAGGCCGATGTACATTAAAAAATTCTGAGTTCTGAGTTCTGTCTCTGTCTCTCTCTCTCTGTCTCTCTCTCTCTGTCTCTCTCTCTCTCTCTCTCTCTCTCTCTCTCTCTCTCTCTCTCTCTCTCTCTCTCTCCCTCTCCATCTCTCTCTGTCTGTTCATCCATCATTTTTTGGAACATGTACTTTTAGACGAAATGTCCGCGCACGTGTGTTTAAGTATGTGTTTGCGTGTGTGTGTATGTGTATATGTGTATGTGTATGTATTTGCGTGTATGTACTCGTATGAGCATGTGTTTGTATGTTGGTGTATGCGTACGCGTTCATAAGGAAGACGGTCTCGTGTCGTACGCGCACAGTAGTATTGTTATCTGTTAATGTTCTCGTTTTATGTAATATCATACATGTACTTACTCGTCTTCTCCTACTGGAAGTTTCAGTCTTTTATTCCTATTTTCGTATTTGGTGTGAGTTTATTTGTGATCTTACAGTCACGCGTGACAAAGGCCTGTTGGCCGAAAATTTGCGCCTGTCTTGTCTGGTTGTATTAAATACGCGTTCTGATTTTATTTTCGTGTTTTTCTGGTTCCTTCATACATGAACTTAGATGACCGATTTATTGTTTAGTAATGGTTCTTATGTACAACAGTCTCTGTACACTGTAAAGTGTAAGCCACTTAGAAGCGAGCTTCCTGGGACGTCCAGCTATAGACATCTTCATTATCATTCTCATTCTTGTTCTTGTTTTCTGTTTCGTTTGTTTGTGATTTTTAGTTGGTTGTTGGTTGGTTGGTTGGTTGGTTGGTTGGTTGGTTGTTGGTTGGTTGTTGGTTGTGTTGGTTGTTGTTGGTTGTTGGTTGGTTGGTGTTGGTTGTGTTGTTTGATTGTTGGTTGGTGGTTGGTTGATTGATTGGGTTGGTTTTGTGTTTTGGTTGGTGTGGTTGGGTTGTTGGTGGTTGGTTGGTTGGTTGATTGGTTGGTGTTGGTGGTTGTTGGTTGTTGGTTGGTTGGTTGGTTGGTTGGTGGTTGGTGTTGGTTGGTTGGTATTGATTGGTTGGTGGTTGTTGGTTGGTTGATTGTGGTTGGTTGGTTGGTTGATTATTGGTTGGTTGTTGGTTGGTTGTTGTTGGTTGGGTTGGTTGGTTGGTTAGTTGGTTGATTGGTTGTTGTTGGTTGGTTGTTGGTTGGTTGTGTTGGTTGGTTGGTTGGTTGTTGGTTTGGTTGGTTGGTTGATTGGTTGGTTGGGTTGGTTGTTGGTTGGTTGGTTGGTTGATTGTTGTTGGTTTGGTTTGTTGTTGGTTGGTTGTTGATGTTGGTTTGGTTGGGTTTGGTTGATTGGTGGTGGTTGGTTGATTGATTGGTTGGATGTGGTTGGTTGGTTGTGGTTGGTTGGTTGGTTGGTGGTTGGTTGGATGGTTGATTGATTGGTCGGTTGGTTGGTTGGTTGTTGTGGTTGGTTGGTTGGTTGGATAATTGGTTGGTTGGATGGTGTTGGTTGGTTGGTTGGTTGATTGATTGGTTTGGATGTTGGTTGGTTGGTTGCTTGGTTGGTTGATTGATTGGCTGGCCGGTTGTTAGCTGATTGATTGGTTGGTTGATTGGTTGGTTGGTTGGTTGGTTGTTTGGTTGGTTGGTTGATTGATTGTTGTGGTTGGTTGATCGGTTGGCTGGTTGGTTGGTTGATTGATTGGTAGTTGGTTGGTTGGTTGGATGGTTGTGTTGGTTGGTTGGTTGGTTGGTTGGTTGGTTGATTGTGGTTGTATTGGTTGGTTGGTTGGTTGGTTGATTGGTTGGTTGGTTGGTTTTCTTTCTGCTGCGCCATCTTCGACTCCGCTTGAGTGGTATAGCTCTTCTGCCACTCATTTCGGTCCCTGAACACACCTCCAGTCTATGTTCGTTCTGTCATGGCCCAGTGCCAGACAGTACACAGGATCCAGCGATGTGAAGCCACCGTGAGGCCACTTATCGGAGGTGACCTGCATTGCTGTGTATGTGGGTAGCTTATTTGCTTGTTTCTTGTTTGTTTGTTTTGTCTGTATGTTCATGTTCGGGAGGTGGAGAATGGACTGGAGAAGCTGCGATAATGGAGAAGTTATTTAAATCATGTCAGTGGTATATGAGGCTACGTGTTGTATTTGATTGGGGGTTATTTCTGTGATGTGATCATAAAAAACTTTGGTGAGATAAGTTCATAAAAAAGTAGCTGGTTGTGCTTTTATCCGTTTTTGTTTTTGTTGTCTTGTTGCTGTTGTTGTTGTTGTTGTTGTTGTTGTTGTTGTTGTTGTTATAGTTTTGGGGGTGTACTTGTGTATTTTATCTTTTTTTTTAAAAATAAACGTTACCGATGTAGATACACATGTCATTACAATGTAGTCGAAATTGGTCCAAAGACAGACTAGGTATGATGACATGGTTAGACTCGGTGTAATCCTAAGTATGATGATATAGTTAGACTCGGTGTAATCCTAAGTATGATGATATAGTTAGACTCGGTGTAATCCTAAGTATGATGATATGGTTAGACTCAGTGTAATCCTAGGTATGA
This sequence comes from Monoplex corrugatus, assembly GCA_030674185.1. Classification (NCBI taxonomy): domain Eukaryota; kingdom Metazoa; phylum Mollusca; class Gastropoda; order Littorinimorpha; family Ranellidae; genus Monoplex; species Monoplex corrugatus. The sequence goes on from JAPXFY010000023.1 coordinate 57,670,326, forward strand.
TGATATAGTTAGACTCAGTGCAATCCTAAGTATGATGATATGGTTAGACTCAGTGTAATCCTAAGTATGATGATATGGTTAGACTCGGTGTAATCCTAAGTATGATGATATAGTTAGACTCGGTGTAATCCTAGGTATGATGATATATTAGACTCAGTGTAATCCTAAGTATGATGATATAGTTAGACTCAGTGTAATCCTAGGTATGATGATATAGTTAGACTCAGTGCAATCCTAAGTATGATGATATAGTTAGACTCAGTGTAATCCTAGGTGTGATGATATAGTTAGACTCAGTGTAATCCTAAGTATGATGATATAGTTAGACTCAGTGTAATCCTAAGTATGATGATATGGTTAGACTCAGTGTAATCCTAGGTATGATGATATATTAGACTCAGTGTAATCCTAAGTATGATGATATAGTTAGACTCAGTGTAATCCTAAGTATGATGATATAGTTAGACTCAGTGTAATCCTAAGTATGATGATATAGTTAGACTCAGTGTAATCCTAGGTGTGATGATATAGTTAGACTCAGTGTAATCCTAAGTATGATGATATAGTTAGACTCAGTGTAATCCTAGGTGTGATGATATAGTTAGACTCAGTGTAATCCTAAGTATGATGATATGGTTAGACTCAGTGTAATCCTAGGTATGATGATATAGTTAGACTCAGTGTAATCCTAGGTGTGATGATATAGTTAGACTCAGTGTAATCCTAAGTATGATGATATGGTTAGACTCAGTGTAATCCTAAGTATGATGATATAGTTAGACTCAGTGTAATCCTAGGTGTGATGATATAGTTAGACTCAGTGTAATCCTAAGTATGATGATATGGTTAGACTCAGTGTAATCCTAGGTATGATGAATATATTAGACTCAGTGTAATCCTAAGTATGATGATATAGTTAGACTCAGTGTAATCCTAAGTATGATGATATAGTTAGACTGAGTGTAATCCTAAGTATGATGATATAGTTAGACTCAATGTAATCCTAGGTATGATGATATGGTTAGACTCGGTGTAATCCTAAGTATGATGATATGGTTAGACTCAGTGTAATCCTAAGTATGATGATATAGTTAGACTCAGTGTAATCCTAAGTATGATGATATAGTTAGACTGAGTGTAATCCTAAGTATGATGATATAGTTAGACTCGGTGTAATCCTAGGTATGATGATATAGTTAGACTCAATGTAATCCTAGGTGTGATGATATAGTTAGACTCAGTGTAATCCTAAGTATGATGATATGGTTAGACTCAGTGTAATCCTAAGTATGATGATATAGTTAGACTCAGTGTAATCCTAAGTATGATGATATAGTTAGACTCAATGTAATCCTAAGTATGATGATATAGTTAGACTCAGTGTAATCCTAGGTGTGATGATATAGTTAGACTCAGTGTAATCCTAAGTATGATGATATAGTTAGACTCAGTGTAATCCTAAGTATGATGATATGGTTAGACTCGGTGTAATCCTAAGTATGATGATATGGTTAGACTCAGTGTAATCCTAAGTATGATGATATAGTTAGACTCAGTGTAATCCTAGGTATGATGATATAGTTAGACTGAGTGTAATCCTAAGTATGATGATATGGTTAGACTCAGTGTAATTCTAAGTATGATGATATGTTAGACTCAGTGTAATCCTAAGTATGATGATATGGTTAGACTCAGTGTAATCTTAGGTATGATGATATAGTTAGACTCGGTGTAATCCTAGGTATGATGATATAGTTAGACTCAGTGTAATCCTAAGTATGATGACATAGTTAGACTCGGTGTAATCCTAGGTATGATGATATGGTTAGACTCAGTGTAATCCTAAGTATGATGATATGGTTAGACTCAGTGTAATCCTCGGTATGATGATATGGTTAGACTCGGTGTAATCCTAGGTATGATGATATGGTTAGACTCAGTGTAATCCTAGGTATGATGATATAGTTAGACTCAGTGTAATCCTAAGTATGATGATATAGTTAGACTCAGTGTAATCTTAGGTATGATGATATAGTTAGACTCGGTGTAATCCTAGGTATGATGATATAGTTAGACTCAGTGTAATCCTAGGTATGATGATATAGTTAGACTCAGTGTAATCCTAGGTATGATGATATACTTAGACTCAGTGTAATCCTAGGTATGGTGATATAGTTAGACTCAGTGTAATCCTAGGTATGATGACATAGTTAGACTCAGTGTAATCCTAAGTATGATGATATGGTTAGACTCAGTGTAATCCTAGGTATGATGATATAGTTAGACTCAGTGTAATCCTAAGTATGATGATATGGTTAGACTCAGTGTAATCCTAGGTATGATGATATACTTAGACTCTGTGTAATCCTAATACCAGACCAGGACCCAGGGTAAACAATCCGTTTTGATCTCCTAGAACCATTTTAAACGTTGAATATCTTAACATTACTGTGGTATCACCTGTCATATCACTGAGCTAATTATTGTATTACTTTTCTTTCTTTCTTTGTGAGAGTTTTCTTTCTTTCTTTGTGAGAGTTTTCGCGAGAGCGTAAGTGACTTGAAATTGAAAAAGGGAAAGAAAGAAAAAAGACGTTGACATTTGGAATGCTTCTGTGAGATCGAGAAGTAGGCCCAAGTTACCTATATCCAAACTGATGTTTTCGTGATTACTCTTAGAAAGGTACCTGTAATCTAAACAAAAACAAAACAAATAAATGAAAATAGAATTAGAACGCGTATTGAATCTAACAAGACAGGCGCAAATTTTCGACCAAGTGTCAATGATCTCAGGGTCCTGGGACGACCTTCACCTTTCCGCACACACTGAGGCGAAACATTTGCTACAGTAGCACGGGGCTTTTGGCTTTATCTTTTTAACGAGTTCCGTTTACGCACTTTAGTTTGGAAAACAGGGATTAAGTTAAAATCACGAACAAATATAGCATACATCCATTAACTGAAACAGAAAAAAAACAACCTCCCGTACATTTAGGTTTGTGTGCGTAACTGTTGTGAAACTACAGACACATATAGCAGACATGCACTATTTACAAAAAAATATATGTTCGTATTGTTGCTGAAACCCCAGCTGACTGCGTAAAACCATATCACGGCTATAACCATATAATAATAATAATAATTACAATATTTATATAGCGCAAAATCTTGATAAAATCAAATCTAAGCGCTGAAGCAGACACACACGCAAGCACGCACGCACGCACGCACGCACACACACACACACACACACACACACACACACACACACACACACACACACACACACACACCACGCACGCATGGCTATAAATGGGGAGAAAGAATAAAAGCAATAAAAGCAAGAATAAAACCAATGGAAAATTATAGAGAGCATAGCATATACAATTATATATTATAACCATGTGATTCCCTCCGAGCGGAGACAGGCTGCAGAGAGGGGGGGGGGGGGGGTTGAGTGAGGTTAGGATTTTATGCAGAGGAGAAAAGGTGAGTTTTGAGAGCGGACTTGAAGGAGACAAAAGTAGGTTGCTGACGGACTGAGAGAGGAAGTTTGTTCCAGGAGAGTGGACCAGAAACAGAGAAGGCTCGTGGACCATAGGTATTGAGCTTAGTGCATGGAAAGCGAAAAGTCAGAGGATCGGAGGCAGAGCGGAGGGTACGTGAGGGAAGATAGATCTCAAGTAGGCTTGACAGGTAATCGGGGGCTGCGTTATTGAGGCTTTTGTAGCACATGGTGTCTAGTTTGTACTGTATGCGCTTTGATACAGGGAGCCAGTGAAGTTGTGCCAGGAGAGGAGATATGTGGTCAGCTTTTTTCTTTTTGAGTACAAGGCGTACAGCATTGTTTTGAATGCGCTGTAGGATGTGAATGGTGGAGGCAGGAAGACCAGACAGGAGTGAATTGCAATAGTCAATGCGAGACATTATGAAGGAGAGAACGAGTTTTGCAGTTGTTTCGACAGAGAGATACTTCCTGATCAGCCTTATACGATGGAGATGATAGTAGCAGGATCTGGCAGTTTGAGAAACAAAGTTGTTCATGGAGAGGGTAGAGTCAATGCAGACACCAAGGTTTTTAGCTGAATCAGAAATTGGGACTGATGTGTTACATAATGGGAGAGAAAGAGGAGGCAGCTGAGAAAGTTTCTGACGGGTGCCAATGAGGATAGCTTCTGTTTTGTCGTCATTAAGCTGAAGTCTATTGTGTGTCATCCAGTTCTTAATGTCCGAGTAACACTCAGTGGTGCGAGTCAACAGGCGCTGTATATTATCAGGTGAGTCACTGTCTTGAAGTTGGGTGTCATCAGCATAGAAGTGGTGTTTTATAGAATGGGAGTTGATGATGGTGGACAGGGGGGAGGTGTAACACTTCAACAGGTTAAAAAAAAAGGAACAGAAAATTAAGCACACATATCAATGCATTCATGCACATTATCTCAGGAGATGTCCCTAGCGTTGACCACTCCCGTCCAATTTATCACACAGGGGATTAAAAAAAAAAATACTTGAAGACAAATTTAAACAAAACTATGGACACCAAAACATATATAAAAACAGACCTAAATTACTTAAAATTGTTTCCACGCATCCCATTTCCCTTGAGCCAAAAATCCACTTAACCCATGTACCCAACTATCAACCCTAAGGGAAAGTATGTAAGACTTTATTGAACACATACAGGTGAATGGACCAGCAAGCAGAAACTGATAGGGAGAAATGACAGAAAGCAAAGGAGCATGGCAGAAATAAAGAGTGACAGAAAAGAGGAAATTTCTAGCACAGAATGTCCAAAAGGTGGGGATATTATTTATACTGAAAGAGCCCCCGGCAACCCATGGGGAGAAGGGGGGGGGGGGGCAAAACAACTGCTCAAAAGTTATTATTGTCATTAGAGGTGTTTAAAGCTCAGCTGACTGCTCAGAGTTATGTCAAGGCCAAACCATCTGAAACAAAACACACATCTAAACACATCGATGACATTGGACAAAAACAAAGTCTGGAAAAGAAAGTATAGTATACATATTGCATTCACGCAAATGTTTAAGGATATGCCGCTGATATTAGCTATTCTGCCCAATTTATCATGGGGGGGGGGGGGGGTCCAAAAAAAAAACACCTGAATACAAATCCATAAATATAGCTAAGTACAGAAAGAAGCATACAAAGTGGCCTGTAGTACCTGAAATTGCCGCTATGCAGTTCACCGCCAAGTTTTCCCAGAAACGGCACTCCTCAGTGCCAAGTATATTTTTTTGGGCAGCCAATTTTGCAGTGCAGTGTGCATTTTTAAAAGCTTACATCTCAAAGACTATTAAAGATTTTCACTTACTTTTTTTTTTTTTTTTTTTTGCTGTGTAAAGGGCAGATGTTGTATTTATATATGAATGCTTGCTTTTGTTTATGTGCTTGATTGATTATTCCACAGATAATCTTATATAAAGAAAAACAATTTTTTTCATACGGTTTATTAGTTGTACTACTGACCTTACTTCGTGAGTTGTGTGCCAGATATCATTATAATAAATGAGGAAAAGCAATGGAAAATCTACACACAAAGTCACCTGTCTGCTTATTCTACTCGGAGTGGTAGACAATGCGTGTCGATTTGCAGCCATTTTTGGAGAAAAAGGTTCGGAGAAAACGTGACGTAAACTCTTACAGTTAACAAAGCCACACTTAGGCCTTACTGCTGAAAAACTGGGTCGCTGGGTAAAGTTTACAAATAGCACAGTTGCCTGAATTCACCAGTGGAGCTGACTGAAGCTTTGGACCCGCGTAAAAAGTTATCGTTTAGCATGACCCCTCCAAATCGCACAAATGCGACCATGGCGGTCGTACGGGAAGTCGCTTGATTGCGACCATGGTGGGAAGAGTTTTTAAAGCCAAAAATGCAATTAACATGTATGCACCCTGTTACCAATCCTTATAGACATTCTATGTAAGGCTTTAATAATAATAATAATAATATATTTTATTTATATAGCGCAAAATCTTGATAAAATCAAATCTAAGCGCTGAGCGTATACATGCATACATACCTACATACATATGAGCGTATACATGCATACATACATGCATACATACTTACCTACATAAATCTAAGCTGAGCGTATACATGCATACATACATACATACATAAATCTAAGCGTATACATACATACATACATACATACATACATACATACGTACGCACATGCATACATAATAATTACAATATTTATATAGCGCAAAATCTCGACAAAATCAAATCCAAGCGCCGAAAAGACACACACGCACACACGCACGCACGCACACACACGCACACACACACACACACACACACACACACACACACACACACACACACACGCATGGCCACAAATGGGAGAAAGAATAAAAGCAATAAAAGCAAGAATAAAACCAATGGAAAACCACAGAGAGCACATCATATACAATTATATATTAAAACAAAGTGATTCCCCTCCGAGCGGAGACAGGCTGCAGAGGGGGGTTGAGTGAGGTTAGGATTTTATGCAGAGAGAAAAGGTGAGTTTTGAGAGCGGACTTGAAGGAGGCAAAAGTAGGTTGCTGACGGACTGAGAGAGGAAGTTTGTTCCAGGAGAGTGGACCAGAAACAGAGAAGGCTCGTGGACCATAGGTATTGAGTTTAGTGCGTGGAAAGCGAAAAGTCAGAGGATCGGAGGCAGAGCGGAGGGTACGTGAGGGAACATAGATCTCAAGTAGGCTTGACAGGTAATCGGGGGCTGCGTTATTGAGGCTTTTGTAGCACATGGTGTCTAGTTTGTACTGTATGCGCTTTGATACAGGGAGCCAGTGAAGTTGTGCCAGGAGAGGATATATGTGGTCAGCTTTTTTCTTTTTGAGTACAAGGCATGCAGGTGGGCGGACCAGCAAGGCAGAAAACGAGAAAGGAAGATATGAACAATAAGCAAAAGAGTAAGGCACAAACAAACAGAGTGAAACAAAAGAGAAAATTTCTAGCATAGAATTTCCGGAAGGTGGGGATACCCTTTTTATTGAAAAAACTCCGGCATCCCAACGGGGAACTACCCAAATGGAAAATATGATAACGCATGTTATATTTGTGTGCATGTGAGTCTTTATCATATTCCACTTAAGAGCCATTCACAATCAAACAGACATTGAAAGGACAAAGCTTTTGATTAAGTATAATAATATTTGCATTGAGGAAAAATATTTTTAAGTGCTGAAAGCATATTTCACGGAACATTATCCCACATTCGAATTACATTACACACACACACACACACACACACACACACACACACACACACACACACACACACACACACAAAGATTACATGAAAATAAATCAAGTAACATACTGTCACATTCCAGTTAACTGCTAGCAGATATTAACTATGTAGCGGTATGCCGACTGAAAGCTGAAAAAAAGTGTACATGTGTACGTCTGTAGATGAATTTATGTACACGCATATATGCGTACTAACACACACACACACACACACACACACACACACGCACACACACACACACACACACACACACACGCACACACACACACGCACACACACACACTCACATACATAGATAGATAGATAGATAGATAGACGTCAAGTTTCTAAGGACGTCTCGGCAAGAGACACAAGGGAA
>JAPXFY010000023.1:57690463-57705463 GCA_030674185.1 Monoplex corrugatus
AAGACAGAAGAAAGAACAAGAACAAGAACAAGAGAAAGGACGAGGAGGAGAAAAAGAAGATGAAGAAGAAGAAAAAGAAGAAGATCAAGAAGAACAAGAAGAAACAGAAGAAATAGAAGAAGATGATGATGAAGAAAAAGAAGAAAAGAAAAGATATGAAGAAGAAGAGAAAGAAGAAAAAGATGATGATGATGAACAAGAACAAAAACAAGAATAAGAAGAACAAGAACAAAGCCACGAAGAAGAGGAGATGGACACCGCCTTATAATGCTAGGCCCGAGAAAAGCTGGTCACCACCACCTCACTCCCTTACCACTCAAGGGTATGGGACAACCACTATCTTTAACTACGGCTTATGCCGTGACTATTTGGGATTTTTTCCCAACACGTGGCAGTTGCGGCGTTTGGGTAGATATCCAGACTTTAATCAGAGTGTGGAGATGCTCTTTTCAGAAAACTGAAAACTGACGACAAACTCACCATAGGCTCTGTATATGGCCACAGACTTGGTGACGTTATTTCCGCAGCGCGAGTAGAAGCAGGTGACGTTACAGGAAGTGGCGTCAAGCTCTCCGTAATGGTCAATCGCACTGCTGCAACCACACGTGTCTATTCCTGAAACACAGTCATGGACATAGTTGATTTTTTTCAACAAAATTACCTTACAGAATGTCTGTTAACTACATTCAGCTCATTTTTTCAACATTTCACAACAACAGCAACAACCACAGAAAGACCTGAAACAAACAAAAAAACAATTAGTTAACGGTAGTACGTAATTTCTTGTGCGTGAGGTTATAAAAAGACCATACACACACACACATACACCACACACACACACACACACACACACACACACCACACACACAACACACACCACACACACACACACACACACACACACACACACAACACACACACACACACACACACACACACACAGCACACACACACACACACACACACGCAAACCAGCAATGACAGCAGTAGATTGAAATCTACTTCTTCCCCTCTGGCAATCTGCCTCCAAGATCAGTGACCTAGCTCTCTTTCTTATTCTTCTTTTTCTTCTTCTTTTATTTCAATTTCTAGCGTACGAGTCTTAGAACTGGAGAACTGCTATTTGTAACAAGGGAAAGAGAGACGGGGGTGGGGGGGGGGGGAGAACCTAACGGGTTTTGGACTGGATTAGACAGTTTTGTTTTGTTTTGTTTTGATTGTTCGGTTGCAGTTGTTACTCTGTGCGTTTATTTCTTACTTTTTATTTCATTTATTACTTTCATATTTTTTGTCACAACAGAATTTGTCTGCATGAAACGAGGGCCACTCTCTTCCTGGTAAAACCCTGTTCCCGTAGTAATGCGGCTTTATTTTTTTTCTGTATGCGTATATATTTGCTTACCTATGACAGCAGAATTTTCAACAACATTCTACCAGAAACAACTATTGCTACAATGGGATCTTTCGTGAGTGCTAACACCATGGTGCACACGGGATCTCGGTAAGTACAACCTTCGGGCTGGTCACTTTGTATTTAACGCTTTGACTCCCGCATCCTACCCACCAACTGCAAGAACTTAACCTTTTGACTCCCTCGCCTTTCCTGCAGGAAGCTGGTGGATCGGGAGAGGGAGTCAAAAGATTAAGTTTTTGAATTGCTAATATGGTTGATAATGCAGGATGCTGGTGAACAGGGTGCGGGTGTCAAAGGGTTAATGCAAGCTGGCTGGTTTTTTTGACAGAGCCGTGGACTCGAAAGCTCTGATATGTCGAGTCCCGATCCTAGCCCTCAACACTAAGAGCTGACCTATTCGCTGCCCATCTTAATGTTTCCATCATTCTGGCGGTATCAGCTTAATGTTTCCATCATTCTGGTGGTATCAGCTTAATGTTTCCATCATTCTGGTGGTATCAGCTTAATGTTTCCATCATACTGGTGGTATCAGCTTAATGTTTCCATCATGCTGGTGGTATCAGTTTCCATCATGCTGGTGGTATCAGCTTAATGTTTCCATCATGCTGGTGGTATCAGTTTCCATCATGCTGGTGGTATCGCTAATGTTCCATCATGCTGGTGGTATCAGCTTAATGTTTCCATATGCGTGGTATCAGCTTAATGTTTCCATCATGCTGGTGGTATCAGCTTAATGTTCCATCATTCTGGTGGTATCAGCTTAATGTTTCCATCATTCTGGTGGTTCAGTTAATTTTCATCATTTGGTGGTATCAGCTTAATGTTTCCATCATTCTGTGGTATCAGCTTAATGTTTCCATCATTCTGGTGGTATCAGCTTAATGTTTCCATCATTCGGTGGTATCAGCTTCAGTGTTCCATCATTCGGTGGTATCAGCTTCAGTGTTCCAGCGCTTAGTTTTGCGCAGGATCAGACAGTTTTCGTTTCAGTTTCAATTCTCAGATGACGTCTCGCGCTCGGAATGAATTCCATGTGCACTAACGTCACAGGTGCCATGTGATGGAGAAGATCCAGAACGATCACGGCACAAGCCTTAGCCTGCGCATAAACCACGAGCTGGCCAGGTCCTAGATAGTTCCGTAACCTGGGATCGAAGGGGTGAGGTGGCAGAGATCTCAACTTTTCCGGGCCAGCACCACGATGGCGGCACCATGCCCTCTCCCTCGCTTCAAATTCTTTCATATTCACTTTTTTTAACCAGACCAAGAGTCTGCCAGATAACTATCGGCAAATACTGGGCGGGTATGGAATTGTCCGAGTGCGACAAATCCTTCTTAACCAAATTCCAGATTCGAAAATCCAAACTGATACACTCACACCTAGATCACATCTCAAACTCTACTGGAAGGAAGGGAAGGAGAACCCTGATCTCTTGTGTTCCCACCAGATGCTTTATCCATCAGGCCACACATTCCGGTTTTCGGGTGGGTAAATGCTATGCCTACCTTCCAGTTGAACGAGACCAAAGAACGGGTAGGACTGGTTCCTGCAGCTCTCCTGACAATCTTCCAGTGAAGATGCAGTCGTCACAGATTCCAGCATGTTGCCCGTAGGATCAGCAAAACAGCCTATGTAGGGGTCCGAGTCTGCAGACACACATAAAGAAGAAGAAAGGATAATAACAATATTGACAACAACAACAATAATGACAATGACAACAACAACAACAACAACAATAACAATGATAATAATAATATGATAATAATAATAATGATAATGATAAAAATAATGATAATAATAATTACAATGATAATAATTACAATAATAACAATAATGATAATAATAATATCAGCAACAAAAACAAAAAGAAGAAGAAGATGATGATGATGATGATGACGTTGATGGTGATGGTGATGGTGATGATGACAATGATGATGATAAAATAATAAGAATAACAAAGACTACAATAACATAATAATGACAATAGTAATAATAATGATATTACTACTACCATACTGATGATGATGATGATGATGATGATGATGATGATGATGATGATGATGATGATGATGATGATGATGATGAAGACAACGACTACTATGATGATAGTAATAATTGCAACAACAACAACAACAACAGTACTGATGATAATAACAACAATAACAAAAAATCTTTCTTGTATAGCGCCATTCTTCAAACTCATTTGTATTCACTCTGCATAACATATCTACAGCATACGCCGTGTAATTCATACAGAAGTAATGATAACACACACACACACGCACACACGCGCACACACACACGCACACACACACACACACACACACACACACACATACACAACGCATACACACACACATACATACACATCACACACACACACGTACACGTACACACACGTACACACACACACGACACACACGTACACACACACACGTACAACACACACACACACACACACACACACACACACACACACACACACATACAACACACACTCATCAGAATACACAAATTAAGACATGTGCACAACATGTACATACATATGTATATAGATATAGATATAGATATAATTTCTAGCACAAAATTTCCAGAAGGTGGGGATACTGTTCATACTGAAAGATCCCCCGGCATCCCCATGCGTGGGAACAGTGGTTATGGAACATGAAAACACCCAACATGCACGTCCACCCATGACGGAGTACGCAAACTATGCAGGACAACAAAGGCTGCATAATGTGGACAAAACAACGTGCATACAAGGATCAGAGAAAGATCGGAACCACCACCATCATCATCATCATCATCATCATCATCATCATCATCATCATCATCATCATCATCATCACCATTACCATCATCATCAAGTGCCCTGCCACATGGCGTTGGAGATCATGGCCCTCCATATGCATCTATCCCTTGTTGCCGTAAGCACATCTTCCATCCTCTCTGTCCTCAGCCATTCTGCAAGTCCGTCCATGATCGGAACCGCTAAGAAAAACAAATCGGTCCGTAGACTAACAGGGAAAGAAATCCAGCAAACTCACGATTGAAGCTGGAGTACAACTGCCCAAGAAGAGTGAAGGCCAGGGAAGGGGATTCGAACCACCAGACAGGCTGCAGTCGTACCACTTTAGCCACCAGTGGCACCGAGAAAAACTTCACTGATAGATGTCTTCCGTGGCTGGGACCCGTCAACTGAAAAAGTACAACTCAAAACGATAAGCCTCTCATGGTCATGGAGTTTGCATTGCATTGTATGTGTGTAAACATTTCATATTGATATTCATATTCATGTTTATTTCTTTTATCAACGTGGATTTATCGCTGAAACTCGGACTGCTTTTCCTTTTGAGAGCGCGTCGCCGCAGTGCAGCGTCACCCAATTTTTTTTACCAAGACTTCAGAAAGGCAAGAAGGCTAATTGGTCTTCAAGGGGAGGAACCTGGGAAATCAACCTATCTCTCCAATGTTTTATACCAAGGCAGCCGGGAAATGCCCTGCTCTTCACGATTATCAACTGCCGTGGGATCTTAAGCGTACGCAAGCCAAAAGGCACAGGAGTCCGACTCATGTTCGTCCCCTTCTAAATGACTAGACGTTCACTTCGATTTTCCGGTAAAAAAAAATAGGTCAAGGCCTCAACAGGGAGCGAACCCTGGAATCTCGAGTTTAGTTATTGGCAGGCGAACGTCTGAACCATTCTGCCACTGTTCTGCTCTCTTTATCTCCATGCATTTGAAATTTAAACCATTATAGCAGTCATGCAAATTGTCATTTACATGTAACCAAGATTATTCTAGTGACAGGCTGATAAAATACTAGTATAAGATAGAGACCAGGTAAAACATAGCCTCAGGACTGGCCAGCTTATGGGTTTATGTGCAGGCTTAATGCTTGTACCATGATCACCGTACACATGTTACCTGTGACGTTAGTGCATACGGAACTCGTTCCGAGCGCGGAGACGTCGTCTTGAGAAACTGAAACTGAAAAGCAGTCATTCCCTGGTTCTGGAGGACTGCGAACCTGTACTGCTGGATAAATGTCAAGTCTTGTGTCAGTCTTGTTGGTAGTGCTGAAGGTACAATCCTTTGCCTGTTATTGTTGCTGTTATTGTTGTTTAAAGCCCAACCGACTGTGTAGAGCCATATCAGGGCTATAACCGCTTCAAAACATACAAAACTACAACAGAAAAAAAAAAGAAAACTAAGTACACATATCAATGCATTCGCGCACATAATCTAAGGACATGCTCCCGGCGTTGACCACTCCGTCCAATTTATCGCACAGGGGAGATATAAAAAAACACACCTGAATACAAATATAAGCATACATAAAGACACCAAAACATATATAAAAACTGGCATAAATTACCTAAATTGCTTCTGCATATCTCACCTCCATAGAGCCAAAAATGCACTCAGTCTTTATCGAACACATACAGGTGAATGGACCATTATGCAGAAAATGATAGGTAGAAATGACAGAAAGCAAACCAACAAGGCAGAAACAAAGACAGCGACAGAAAAGAGGAAATTTGTAGCACAGAATTTCCAGAAGGTGGGATACTATTTGTACTGAAAGAGCCCCCGGCATCCCCACGGGGCAATATCCTATGCAAGTGAGACAATCCCTACCACTATGTCTGCACAGAAAAAGGTGACGCCTATCTGTCCGCTTGCAGCCACAATCTTCTGGAGGCATGGCAGCCAGGCGGGTAAACGCTAGGCTTCCAATCCCAAGGTCCTGGGTTCAATTCTCCTTGACATCCCCGCCTAGCGACTAAAGGGTAGGGATTTTTCCGATTTCCGAAAGTCAAATGTGTGTAGACCTGTTACCTGTTACCTGTCGGCGACATCGTTCTTGATGGTAGCCGCTGATGCATGCCCCTCAGCTGTCTCCATCCCATTCTATTTACAGTCCTTCTGTAAATTTCATTTTCTGGCAACTTCGTTCTGTACATAGGAAATCGGCGGTCTTCCTTGTCGTCTCTTGCCCTACATTTTGCCCTGGGCCACAGTCTTCATTACATGGCAGCTCTGATGTCTCTTAGCAAATCCGAAGTGTGTAGACCTGCCAATGTCAAAACCCTCTTCATGTGTATTGTCTTCTTTTTCTCTCCTTGACTCCGTCAAGATTCACTGGGGTGCCGCACAGAAGGACTTTTCACTAGATTCTTCCAGCTCTGTTGGTTGTGTGCCATAGCCTGGGTCTCTGTATCCATAGTTTCTATATCCATTCCGCAATACTGTCAATCCATTTTGTTTTCTTGTCGTCCCCTCCGTTTCTCTCCCTTAACAGTTTCCAGAGGACTGATTTAGCAAGACCACTGGTTTTGTTACAAGGCTACACCAATGTTGTGTTTTATTTTCATCCTTGGACTCCAGCACCCTATCCACCAACTTCAAAAAGTTATTCTTTTAACTCCTTCAACCTATCCACCAGCTTTTTGCAGGAAGCTGGTGATTAGGGTGAAGGAATCAAAGAGTTACGTTTTTGCTTTCTTATCATGATTGGTAATGCAGGATGCTGGTGGACAGGGTGCTGGAGTCGAAGGATTAACTTAAGCCAGTAGATCTTCATAAGGTCCAATGTGTTGTTTAATGGTATGGCGCACTTTTTCATTGGTGGTAAGATCAAAGCATCTGATGTTTAGTATTTTGCGATAACACCCCATTTCCATGGCTTCGTGTGTATACACATGCCGAATATCACGTACGCATGTTTAAAGATCCAGCAAGTCATGTCAGTGGCTGGCTTATGTAAAATACGGTAACACCCAGCATGCACGCCTACCAAAGATACAGACTGTGCAACAACAATATGGAATGTGGTCAGCTCACCTTACAGCTTGAATCTTCCATTCTCCATAAAAAGTCTGTTTCTGTGTGTAATGTACAGGGAATCCAAATGAATTTTGTGCACAGTGCTGTACAATAACGACTGCTTTATTCAGTACGGCACCTATCATCTGTCTGCTGCATCAGGCTCCTAACTAACTAAGCGAGGCTACTATGTACTTCCTGTCTGTACATGCTTCTGGTTCTGTCTGCAGCAGTCGTCTCTTAAAGCGTCTGAGCTTATGACAAACATCCTGAAATCACGTTTGCAGGTGTCTTTATTGTTACTGCAGTTGGCTACGCGCACTGGCCTCTTTCGATTTACTTGTACATAAGGGAGGTCTTTGAAATGCGACTGTCCTTCAGGTGGGAGACATGACCCAACCAAGGCCAAAAGCTTTGCTTGAGTAGGCAATGATGATGATGATGATGATAATGATGATGATGATGATGACGACGACGACGACGACGACGACGACGACGACGATGATGATGGTGATGGTGATGGTGATGGTGATGATGATGGTGATGGTGGTGGTCATCGTCGTCATGATGATGTTGATGATGTTGATGATGATGATGATGATGATGTCGAGATGAGAAGCTCGTTCCAGTTGTACGGGACCGACAGAAAAATGAACGGCGACCGAGTGTGGAACATCTGTATCGAGAAATTTGTAAACAAACAGCATCAGAAGCAGAACAAAAAGGTCGGATAGGTACAAGTGTACATTCCAAGGTATTCGCAGAGATACGTTGGTGCAAAAACCACAATACACTTGTAATACAACGTGGTGATTTTGTATGAAATTCTCTGAGTAACAGGCAACCAGTGGAAGGACTGAAGCTGTAACACAACGTGGTGATTTTGTATGAAATTCTCTGAGTAACAGGCAACCAGTGGAAGGACTGAAGCTGTAACACAACGTGATGATTTTGTATGAAATTCTCTGAGTAACAGGCAACCAGTGGAAGGACTGAAGCTGTACACAACGTGGTGATTTTGTATGAAATTCTCTGAGTAACAGGCAACCAGTGGAAGGACTGAAGCAAAGACAGTGACATTTTCTGAAAGATGACTTTGGTAACAGCTTCTACTGATGGAAAATAAAATAGCTCTGTTATCGTCTCTCCGTTTTTTTCTTTTTGTTTTGTTTTTTGTTTGTTTGTTTGTTTGTTTGTTTGTTTGTTTGTTTATATTTTGTTTTGTTTTGTCTTGTTTTGTTTTGTTATTTTTTGTTGGGGGGGGGGGGTCATCTCTTTTTGTTAGTCCGTTTTCTTATCCGATTTTCATATCCAAGAAGATCAAAAATATGTCTGGGGTTACAACAGTAAAGACAGACTATGTTGAACTGCAGAATGAAATGAAATGAACTAAAATGAAATGATATGAAATGAAATAATATGAAACTCTATTTTCCAATGGTACAGACATTACCACACATGCCAACTGACATACCTACCTGCCGCTGCTAATCTTACTCACTTTAGAACAAGTGAAAATAGCAAGCCGCAAAAGAATTAATAATTCAACAACTTTTAGACCACCTGTACTTTTACAGAAAAATGGTTGCCATATCTGTCCCTGGTTTCAGATGAAGTTCGATGTGACTTTTTTTGCTTCTTTACGAGATGTAAGCATGGTTTCTGTATGACCCGCATGTTTATATTTGACTATTTGTCTTACATATAATTGATAGTGACTGTAAATTCATGCACATAGAACCTTTGTTGAAGATGTAGACGTTTTGCATGTATTTTCAAGTCTGATGCAAATGATCTTGCTTTGCTAATATGTTTATCATTGAATTTTGCTTAAAACGAATACACATAAATTTAAAACAAACAAACAAACACCAACAACAACGACTAAAATCTGAAACTGTATAAATTAAATGACTGTGTTGTTTAAAAAGCATATAACAGACTAGTAGATAGGACGTGTGTACATGAGTTTGCTAAATCCATTGTATATAAATCTTGTACAGTTTTCTCAATGATATCGTAATAATGTTCAACAAACATTGTCTTTATTTGTGTTTTGTCAAAAACGAATTAAAAACAAGTTTGAAAAAAATACGACCAAAAAAAATTATGGTTACTTTGAGACACAGCAACACACACGATCAGATCACTCACACAACTGCTGTAGGTGTTCAAGTTGTCTGGTGACAAACCGTAAGATAGGGTCAGTTCTTTCACATAGCCTCCTGTATTGGATGTATCACCTGCAACATAACAATTAGTACATGACGGTTGGCAATTTCCATTAAAACACACTTTATTAGCTCTATTAGAGAAGAAAAGCAACATGGAAACAGAATGATCGACGCAAAGTGATATTCTGGGGGGGGGGGAGGGGGTTATTTTTTTTTTTTACTATCTTTAACCCTTTGACTCCAGCACTCTATCCACGAGATGCTAAAACCCTTTGACTCCCTATCTCTATCTACCAGCTTAACCCTTTGACTCCCTATCTCTATATACCAGCTTCCTGCAGAAAGTTGGTGGGTAGGGTGAGGGAGTCAAAGGGTTAATTTTTGCTTATGTTATCATTGTTGAAAAATGCCGAATGCTAGTGGATAGGGTTAGGGAGTCAAAGGGTTAAACAAAATACTTTCCCTGTCGGGGAAATTGATATTGTGGTGATTTTCAGGTCGGCTAAGACAGATTTTACGCTTTTGTTCAACAGTCTGGATACAAAACCGTCCCATTATCATGATTAAGTGTTAACCATCTATATGCACCTGTTTGGGAAAGTACGGCGCAACACGTGACTGGTTTGGAAAATCATGACACAGCGTGACCTGGACACAAATGTTACTAATATCACTCATAGTGAAAAGACGTTAAATCAAAGAACGAACGAACGAACACAAATGTTATGATCAGGTTTTTGACAAAATAGAAGTGAGTCGAAGTGACCTGTCATGACCGTGGATATGACCATACAGTAGTAAAATTGAGTGACGTGGACCCAAAGGTACCCTACCTGTCATACATGTCCACAGCCTTGACAGCATAGTAGCAAGACAGGGACTACAAAACACAGAAGTACCTGCCTGTAAGATGACCTGACCAAAAACGGCTTAAAACAGGAGGAAAAAAACACTGAAACTAGCGGGGTCCGGGGACATGCTCCCCCGGGAAAATTTTTTAAAAAACCAAGTGTAAATCTATGCCATTTCGCGCTTTCCGGACATAACTTCAAGAGATATTTAGTGCATAAAAATTGCTGTAAACACATAATTATTACAGGAAGATATATTTGGGAAAAGGGGAGAAGGGGTTAAAAACATAATAATAAAATGAACACTCACCCTTTAACTTGAGTGTTTTACAGGTGTTCACCAACTGTAGTCTTTGGATGAAATCTCACCTCTTGGGTTGTTCAATAAGTTTCACTTTTCAGTTTTAAATGATCACACAATATCAAGTTTGAAGTTGGAGCACACAAAGTCAGTAATTGCATCAAACACTTTAAAGTTTTTTTTGACAAACCGAAATCGCGGAATTCCGCCCTGACGCGGAACGTTTTAAGCCCTGCAAAAGCTATCTACCTACTCGTGAGCACCAAAGCTTTGACGGCGTAAAGGTGAATCAAGGTGACCTGGACCAAATATACCTTACCTGTCATCATCAAGGCCTTGACAGCATAATAGTGAGACAGGGTGACCTGGATCCAAGGTTGGCTGTCGTCTGAGCGGGGATACCAGCTGGTCCACTGTATGGACTCCATCATCAGTCTGTATTGTCCACACCAATACAACATTTGTACATTATTATTACAGTATGGTCTTCAACTGCGATAGCAACAGTAGGAAATACAAGATTATATGCATGTGTGAGTGTGTGATGGGTGGGGTGAGTATGATCAGTTATGTCAGTGTGTGATGGGTGGGGTGAGTATGATCAGTTATGTCAGTGTGTGATGGGTGGGGTGAGTGTGATCAGTTATGTCAGTGTGTGATGGGTGGGGTGAGTATGATCAGTTATGTCAGTGTGTGATGGGTGGGGGGAGTATAATCAGTTATGTCAGTGTGTGATGGGTGGGGTGAGTATAATCAGTTATGTCAGTGTGTGATGGGTGGGGTGAGTATGATCAGTTATGTCAGTGTGTGATGGGTGGGGTGAGTATGATCAGTTATGTCAGTGTGTGATGGGTGGGGTGAGTATGATCAGTTATGTCAGTGTGTGATGGGTGGGGTGAGTATGATCAGTTATGTCAGTGTGTGATGGGTGGGGTGAGTATGATCACTTGTGTCAGTGTGTGATGGGTGGGGTGAGTATGATCAGTTATGTGAGTGTGTGATGGGTGGGGTGAGTATGATCAGTTATGTCAGTGTGTGATGGTGGGGTGAGTATGATCAGTTATGTGAGTGTGTGATGGTGTGGTGAGTATGATCAGTTATGTAGTGTGTGATGGGTGTGGGTGAGTATGATCAGTTATGTGAGTGTGTGATGGGTGGGTGAGTATGATCAGTTATGTGAGTGTGTGATGGGTGGGGTATGATCAGTTATGTAGTGTGTGATGGGTGGGTGTATGATCAGTTATGTCAGTGTGTGATGGGTGGGGTGAGTATGATCAGTTATGTAGTGTGTGATGGGTGGGTGAGTATGATCAGTTATGTCCGTGTGTGATGGGTGGGGTGAGTATGATCAGTTATGTCAGTGTGTCATGGGTGGGGTGAGTATGATCAGTTATGTCAGTGTGTGATGGGTGGGTGAGTATGATCATTATGTGAGTGTGTCATGGGTGGGGTGAGTATGATCAGTTATGTGAGTGTGTCATGGGTGGGGTGAGTATGATCAGTTATGTCAGTGTGTCATGGGTGGGGTGAGTATGATCAGTTATGTCAGTGTGTGATGGGTGTGGGTGAGTATGATCAGTTATGTCAGTGTGTGATGGTGTGGTGAGTATGATCAGTTATGTCAGTGTGTGATGGGTGGGGAGTGGTATGATCAGTTATGTCAGTGTGTGATGGTGTGGGTGAGTATGATCAGTTAGTCAGTGTGTGATGGGTGGGGTGAGTATGATCAGTTATTGTGTGTGGTGGGTGGGGTGAGTATGATCAGTTATTGAGTGTGTGATGGGTGGGGTGAGTATGATCAGTTATGTAGTGTGTGATGGGTGGGGTGAGTATGATCAGTTATGTCAGTGTGGATGGGTGGGGTGAGTGTATGTCAGTTATGTCAGTGTTGATGGGTGGGTGAGTGATGATCAGTTATGTCAGTTGTGATGTGTGGGTGAGTTGTCAGGTTATGTCAGTGTGTGATGGGTGGGTGATATATCAGTTATGTGAGTGATGTGATGGTGTGGGTGGTATGATCAGTTATGTCAGTGTGTGTGGTGGTGGTGAGTATGATCAGTTATGTCAGTGTGTGGTGGGTGGTAGATATCAGTTATGTGTGTGGTGTGGGTGGGTAGTATGATAGTTATGTCAGTGTGTGGAGTGGGTGTGAGTTATGATCAGTTATGTGTGTGTGATGGTGGGTGATATGATCAGTATGTATGGTGTGATGGTTGGTGGTGTATGATCAGTTGTCAGTGTGTGATGGTGGGGTGAGTATGATCATTATGTCAGTGTGATGGGTGGGGTGAGTAATCAGTTATGTAGTGTGGATGGGTGGGTGAGTATGACAGTTATGCGTGTGATGGGGGGTGGTATATATATAGGGTGTGTGGGGTGGTATATTATGTATGTGGTGGGTGATGATCATTATAGTTTGAGGGGTGATATCATATCAGTGTGTGATGGGTGGTGTACATTGTCTGTGATGTGGGATAGATCAGTATGTAGTGATGGGGAGATAGAGTTATGTACATATGTAGGAGGTGGTTAGATCAGTATGTCAGGGTGATGGTGGGAGATGACATTATGTAGGTGTGTGATGTGGTGAGGGAAGATCATTAGTCAGTGTGTGATGTGGTGATATCATATCTGTGTGGGGGGGGAGTTATGACAGTTATAGGGGAGGTGGTGATGGTAGGTAGTGGATATGTCATAGGGTTGTGGGATGACATATAGTGTGAATGGTGGTGGTAGTAGATATGTCAGTGTGTGATGGGTGGTGATATCATTAGTCATGTGTATGGTGGGTGGTATGACAGTTATGTCAGTGTGTGATGGTGGTGAGTATGACAGTTATGTCAGTGTGTGATGGTGGTGAGTAAATCAGTTAGTATGTGTGAGTGAATGGTGTGTGGGTGAGTATGATCATTATGTCAGTGTGTGATGGGTGGGTGAGTATGACATTTCGTGTGGATGGGTGGGGTGAGTAGATCAGTTTGTCAGTGTGTGATGGTGGGGTGAGTAAGATCATTATGTAGTGTGTGTGGGTGGGATTTGAATTTAGTTATGTAGTGTGGATGGGTGGGTGAGTATGATCATTATGTAGTGTGTGATGGGTGGGGTGAGTATATCAGTTATGTCAGTGTGTGATGGTGTGGTGTGAGTATGATCAGTTGTCGTTGTGATGGTGGGGTGAGTATGATCAGTTATGTCAGTGTGTGATGGGTGGGTGATGTATAATGGGAGTTATTGTCAGTGTGTGATGGGTGTGGTGAGTATGATAGTTATTGAGGTGTGGTATGGGTTGGTGAGTATGATCATATGTATGTTTAGTGTGAGAGTAGCATTATGTGAGTGGTGATGGGTGGGGTATGATCATTATTATGTGTGTGATGGTGGGTGAGTAGATCATTATTGTAGTGTATGAGGTGGTAGTTGACATAGTCTGTGATGATGGGTGTGAGTATGTGATAGTTATAATCTTATGGTGGTATTCATTATGTGAGTGTGTGAGGTGGGGATATACATTATGTCATGTGTATGGGTGGGTTATAATAGTTATGTGAGTGTATGGGTTGGTAGTATAATCAGTTAGTTGATCGAGGCGGTGAAGATGTGACACAGAATTGTGAGCGGTGTTGAGATTTTTGCTTGACTGTTTTTTGTTTTGTGTGGGAACACATTTCATTATAATGTTTTTGTGTTATGACAGCTATATAAAGACATACAAGTTATCCCATAAGTGCAGATTATGCAAAATCTTTTTCATTACTTCTTTTGGGGTTTAAATAAACAAAATTCATTTTGATAGATTACAGAAAATGATATAAACAAAATGACAAACATATAAAGACATGGCACACTGCACAATTCAGCACATAGATGGATGTCTGCTAGTATAACAGATAATATATAGTGTGTGTGGGTGAAGGTTATATATATATATAATATAATAATATTATATATATATATATATATATATATATTAATAGTATATATACATAT
Source organism: Monoplex corrugatus (assembly GCA_030674185.1). NCBI lineage: Eukaryota > Metazoa > Mollusca > Gastropoda > Littorinimorpha > Ranellidae > Monoplex > Monoplex corrugatus. The sequence continues at coordinate 57,705,020 of JAPXFY010000023.1, forward strand.
ATACATACTACATGCACTGTATATTTACATACATGCTACAATCATACATTATACATGACTACATGCATGCATGCATACATAATGCATACATACATACAACATACATACATACATACATACTGATGCATACATGCATAATACATACTCATATACTACATACATATCTACATATTACATACATACATACACATCATCTTACTTACTTATTATTACTAATACAACATCATACATCTGTCAAGTAATCATATAATCATTATAGTCAGTGTTAATAGCTAGATTATAATAATCATTTATTCTACAGTTGTGATGGGATGAGGGTGACTTATATCATTACTTGTCTCATTGTACTTAATGGCTGGTGACATATATACATATGTACAGTGTGTATGGGTGGGGTGAGTATGAATCAGTTATGTCAGTGTGTGATGGGTGGGGTGAGTATGA
>JAPXFY010000023.1:57710463-57712963 GCA_030674185.1 Monoplex corrugatus
AGCAGTAAGATCAGTAGTAGTAATATTCTATATAGTAGCACTGCCAGCTGCAGAAGCAGTTGAGTACTATAATAGTAACAGCAGCAATAGTATTAGCAGTAGCAGTAGTAGCGGCGGCGGCAGTAGTAGTAATAGTAGTAGCAGCAGCAACAGTAATAGTAATAGTAGCAGTAGCAGCAGTAGTAGTAGTACTAGTAGTAGTGGTACTAGTAGTAGTAGTAGCAGCAGCAGCAGTAGTACTAGTAGTAGTAGTTGCTGTAGCAACAGCAGCAGCAGTAGTAGTAGTAGTAGAGCAGCAGTAGTAGTAGTAGTAGCAGTAGTGGTAGTAGTAGTTGTAGTTATAGTAGTGTAGTAGTATGGTGGTGGTGGTAGTAGTAGTAATAGTAATAGAAGCAGCATCAGCATCAGTAGTAGTAGTAGAATAGCAGTAGTATAGTAGTAGTAGTAGCAGCAGCAGCAAAAAGTAGTAGTAATAGTAGTAGCAGCAGCAATAGCAGTAGTAGTAGCAGCAGCAGCAGCAATAGCAGTAGTAGTAGTAGCAGCAGCAGCAGCAGCAATAGTAGTAGTAGCAGAAGCAGTAAAAGTAGTACTAGTAGTAGTAGCAGCAGCAGCAGAGCAGTAGCAGTAGCAGCAGCAGCAGCAGCAGTAGCAGTAGCAGTAGAAGTAGTAGTACTCAAAGTAACAGTAGCAGCAGTAGTTCCAGCAGAACAATAGGGGTGGTTGAAATAGCAGAACTCTCTCTCTCTCTCCTCTCTCTCTCTCTCATAACACACACATACAAACACACACACCGCGCGCGCGCGCACAACACACACACACACGCGTGCACAGCACATAGGTTTTCAGTGAGCAAAGAGAAATGCTACAACACCATTTACCCCCCCCCCCCCCACCAGTCACAATGTGCAAAGAGAAATGCTACAACACCATATACCTTCCAACCCCATCAGTTACAGTGAGGTAAAGAGAAATGCTACACCAACATATACTTTCCATCCCCACCAGTTACAGTGAGCAAAGAGAAATGCTACAACACCATATACCTTCCAACCCCACCAGTTACAGTGAGCAAAGAGAAATGCTACAACCACCATACCTTCCATCCCCACCAGTTTACAGTGAGCAAAGAGAAATGCTACACACCCATATATCTTCCATCCCCACCAGTTACAGTGAGCAAAGAGAAATGCTACACACATACCTATTCACCACATACAAAATCTACAACACATATACCTTCCAACCCCTACCAGTTTCAGTGAGCAAAGAGAAATACTACACACACCATATACCTTCCAACCCCACCAGTTACAGTGAGCAAAGAGAAATACTACACCACCATATACCTTCCAACCTCACCAGTTACAGTGAGCAAAGAGAAATCTACAAAACCATATATCTTCCAACCCCACCAGTTACAGTGAGCAAAGAGAAATGCTACAACACCATATACCTTCCATCCTCACCAGTTACAGTGAGCAAAGAGAAATGATACAACACCATATACCTTCCAACCCACCAGTTTCAGTGAGCAAAGAGAAATGATACAACACCATATACTTCCACCCCACCAGTTACAGTGAGCAAAGAGAAATGCTACACCACCATATACCTTCCACCCCACCACAGTTTACAGTGAGCAAAGAGAAATGACTACACCTACCATGTACCTTCCAACCCCACCAGTTTACAGTGAGCAAAGAGAAATGCTAACACCATATACCTTCCTTCCCACCAGTTATAGTGAGCAAAGAGAAATGCTACACATACATTACTTTCCAACCCACCAGTTTCAGTGAGCAAAGAGAAATGCTACAACACCATATACCTTCCAACCCCACCAGTTTCAGTGAGCAAAGAGAAATGCTACACACCATATACCCTTCCATCCCACACAGTTATAGTGAGCAAAGAGAAATGTACACCACACTACATATACCTTCCAACCCACCAGTTTCAGTGAGCAAAGAGAAATGCTACAACACCATATACCTTCCAACCCCACCAGTTCAGTGAGCAAAGAGAAATGCTACACCAATATACCTTCCAACCCCACCAGTTCAGTGAGCAAAGAGAAATGCTACACACCATATACCTTCCATCCCCACCAGTTCAGTGAGCAAAGAGAAATGCTACACACCATATACCTTCAAACCCCACCAGTTTCAGTAAGCAAAGAGAAATGATACACCAATACATGACCTTTCCAACCCCACCAGTTTCAGTGAGCAAAGAGAAATGATACAACACCATATACATTCCACCCCACCAGATTCAGTAAGCAAGGAGAAATGCTACACACCATAAAACTTCCAACCCCACCAAGTTTCAGTGAGCAAAGAGAAATGATACACCATATACATGTACCTTCCAACCCCACCAGTTTCAGTGAGCAAAGAGAAATGATACACCATATACATGTACCTTCCAACCCCACCAGTTTCAGTAAGCAAAGAGAAATGATACACCATATACATGTACCTTCCAACCCCACCAGTTT